>JANHFT010003221.1:146478-164696 GCA_032467955.1 Pseudoxenodon macrops | reverse complement strand
TCCACCTTCTACCCATCTACTTTCTGTTTCTTCTCCTCCCCCTAACTTCTACTTCCTGACTGCCCTCCATTCCCTTTGCCCGTTGTGGTTCCGCAACTTCATTGGCAGCACAATTAGAAAATGCCTTCTGACTCTCTAATATAATACAGACGTTCTAATTAACACTGTTTGCTCCAATGGTTTGTAGAATTTCTAAATTATTGTTTTCATCAGTAAGTAAAATGACAGCCAAGAAGCGCTGAGCTGCATATGCAATTAGCTTACTGTGTGTATATTAGGGAACTGGAAAGAGGACTGCTTCATGCCGTGAACTTAATCATGAACTCTTTCACTCATTCAAGAGCAATGTAGTTGCTTTGAGTCACCATCACCACACCACCGCATATCTAGACATATCCAAATGAATCTAAAAGACATCGTTTTCCATGCTGATGCTTTTCCTTTTCAAAGAGAAAGAGATCACTCTTTGAGGTTTAATTGCCTTTTATGTAATCTTTCCACCTCTAATAGGTGTGTTCACTCATTTAAAATTGAATTCTTTAGTCATTCATCCGGTTGACTTACACTTTTTCTAATGAGGTCAACTGTTTTTAAAAAAAAAACATTTTTAAGAGTCTTACTAGTTTACTGCAGTTATCCCAATATTGTCCATTAATTGGCTTTAAATAAGCATTTCTAATTATAGTATGTTTATTAAAGGGATGAATTTTGCTTACATTTTGTTTTAATTGATCAAGACTATTATAGAAATTGTCACACACATCTTTACTTGAAAGCCTTATATAAGAAAAAGTGGTTAATTGCAGTTTTTAAAAGCAAACAACAGGAAAAAATGGATATTCAGAGGGGAAAGTACACATCCTTAGTTGTGAATAATTGTGGGAGGTTTGTTCCAGATTTTAAGACTCCGTAATATAATGATCTTTAGACCTTCTCTCTATCATTCTTCCTTTTTCTGTCTTTAACTGATACATAAGGCTAAAGGTACCAATATTTATTTAGTTTTGTTTCTGCTTGGAAACTAAACTGGGAAAAAATGACATTTTTATTTTACCTTTTGATGCTTGTTATTATAGAAGTGACTTGAAATGTTAAGATTGTAATTTTTTGTGTGTCTGTATTTTACTACACCAGAAAAAGTCAAAGGTCACTCCTTTTCTCTCCTCCTTTGCACTTCTCTCTTTTACTTTGTTCTCTAACTTCGTCTTTTTCTGCATTTTTATCTTAATAATGAAACTGAATAAAATGTATTTTAAAAAAGAATACAGGTACCAATGAAACTGTTTGTAGTGTGTCCATGTATTATAATAGAGTCAGGGCTGGGACATCTGATTATGTTTATCATGATATGAGAATATTACCCTTGTACGGGCATGATTACAAACCGTCACATAAAACAAGTAGAATAGAACCAGACTGCATTTAAAGATCTTCTTTGAAGGACAGTTCAAATAATCCAGATTTAGATGAAATTCATATCAAGAGACAATATAAGAGAAACCAAATTGGGCTGGTCTGGTGTTTAAGCCATATGGCAGTTGCATGCTACATTTTGCAATCCTTTATTATCATAGGAAGAAATGTTGGTCCTTAATAAAAACTGGGACCAAAAGTATAAGACCATATACTTTATTTTATAAGTACAGCTGCCCAGTGGCACATGCGTCCCTACCCTATATTGGCTTGTTTTGTGGCTGAACAGTCTGGATCGAATTTCCCCCCCTTCCTATTCTGATCCTCCAATTGATGCAGTAAGTATCTTTTATTGCAACCATACAAAATGTTACTGATGATGAAGATGGATGATGATGATGATATCATCACAAGGAGGCTCTTAGGAATGCTGATAAACTCAGCCCTATTAAGTCAGCAGCAGGAGACCAATTAACAGCTATGCAAATATCCAGGCCTTTAGTTGCTGAGCTGGTCATCCCCATCTGTGAAAACTATCTATTGTAACGCTAATTGATTCAAAAGCCCTGGAACCTGTATTGCTTTTTCCCTCTTACCTATTTTTTTGAGGGAAGGGGAAGTGCAATGCAAACACCATTAAGCACTAATGTCATCAACTCTGCCTTGTATGGCAAGGGAAGCTTTGACCCCTTAAGCTCCATAATCCCCTAGAAGCAAGGGGTAGCCACCTGCACCAGTTACAAAAGCTCCCTTTCAGTTAACTTCAATTAAAACGAAATTTTCGTTTTCTGGTACTTCAGCTTCTTTAATGCCCTCATATAGGGGATAGAGATTGGCTCACTTTTTAAAATTTGTTTCTAACTCTGGTACATTAATAATTTTGTTGGAGTAAGTGAACATTGGGTGTGTGGCATTCAGATTTGCAACATATTCACAGACAGGTTAAGAAATCTATTCATGGAATCAAAAGGCAGTTTTGGCACTACTTTGGTTTGTGCAAGAATCCAAAGTAAGAATCCAAAGAATCTGAAGTACAAATATATATATATTTTCTGAAAATGAACCACTTTCTTATCAGATAAGGAAACTCCGCTTGCAGATATCCCCAAATGGAGTGTAACCAGTGGTGGGATTCATGTAATTTAACAACCAGTTATCTGGCCTAATGATTTCTTCCAACAACCAGTTTGCCAAACTGCTCAGAAAGTTAACAACAGGTTGTCCCAAAGTGGTGCAAACTGGCTGAATCCCACCACTGAGTGTAACGTTAGGGTTAGGGTTAGGTTTCATGATTTGGTTATGACTGTTGCATAACTGTCCATGGTGGGTCAATAATCTGTTCAACAATCTGTGCTTTTAAAAATGATTAAGGAGAAACCCAAACATTTTTTAAAAATCATAATAACATTTCTCTTCAGAATATTCATTTATATATTTAAAAAATAACCTGTTCAGGAAATCATTCCTGATGTAACTAATAAATGATTGCTGGGTCTGAATAAATTTATTATAGGGATTTTCAAAGTTCTTGTGTCATGTTGTCAGTCAAGATCATTTCTCATAATTAGTTCTGATTCGATCAAAGACACATTTTCCTTTTCCAAAGTTTTCTTGGAACAAACTTGACAGCTAAAAGCATTTAATGCCAAAACTACAGGAGAGACTTGGAAGTTGAAGAAATGTCATGGAAATAGTCAAGGACGAAAGACGTTAAGGACCATAGAAGACAAGAACCATTTCTGTAGGTGGTCAGGAAAACAATATAGATATGTCTGTGACATCATCGTGAGTCAAGATTTGTTGAAAATGCTCTTCTTCAAGGTGCGCAAAGAGATGGACCTCAAGGAATAGCAGGAGTATATTTGAGGATTATCATTATTGCACAGGACTGGATGTGTACTAGGGAATCTGCAGAAGCTGAAATTTAGACTGTCTCCTTAATAATACAAATATGTTAGGGAACCTCCATTTCTCCTTTTGCCCATGCAAATTGTATATGCTTCACTTGTGAACTTGGAATAGATGGAGCTTGTGATATGACAGGTGGGGAAGACAAAGAACACTTATTATAGAGATAGATGGATGATGATCTTTGTCTCAATGCCAAGAATCTACTAAGCTCCAGAAATGAAGGTAAATGATCAATATGACATTCATCCATCTTAAAGCATTGAATATCATGTTCACTCAAATTCTTTATGGCAACTCCAAAATTAAACATGTGCAAGGACCCAATTTTAACTCTAGATGTAGATTTAATCCAGTGAAAGGAGAAGTGGAGTAGTAGTTAAGGAGCTATACTAGGACCAGGGGATCTATCTCCAAATCTATTCTTAACTAAGGAAAATAAGTGAATCAGTTTGGACCATTCCTTTTCTCAAGAGCAATTGACCTCACAGGGGGATTGTTTTGAGGATAAAAATGGAGAACACACACACACACACACATATGCCCCACCTTGTGCTCTTCTACAGGACTATACAACAGTTGATGCAAATAGCAATAGTTCGAACTGAAATGAAATAATTCAGGGGTCTGTTCCATAATATTTATGAACACTAAAAGATGGAATATAGTATGGAACACTTCCATTCATTCCTCCAGGCTATTGGCTATTGCAATCCTATTTTAGCTTGCCAGTTCTTATCAAATTGCTTGGGGATTTTTAATTCCTCTAAAGGATTTGCTTTTCTTTTTGTCAAAAAACCTCAGATATCCATTTTGCTTGTCTTATTTTTCACATTGGTCATTCTTTGGCTATTAGCAGTCAGAACCAAACACCTGAATTCGCCATTAAGTACATTATGCTTTTTGTTTTTATATTTTAGGCAGAAATTGACAGGGAGAGAACACATGTGGGCATGCCCTTCCCTTCCCTGTGTGAGAGGGGTGTGTGTGTGTGTGTGTGTGCGTGGATGCATGTGTTTGTCTTTCTCTAAATTCTGTTAAGCCTCTTTGGCTTAGGAAAGAATAAATATGCTTTAAATAAATAGATGCAGTTCAGTGGAAAACATAATCTTACCCAAGTGCCAATCTGCTCCTTATACTTTACTTTTAATCTTACAAGTTACCGACAGCTTCCTGATCAAGCTTGGGGAAAAAATGACAAAATGATTTGGACTACAGTTCCCATAATATCCTACCCCAGTGGGAGCTACAGACTCCAACATACGGCAAGGACCAGACTGCATGTACAGTTGCTTATTGGTACCACTTTTTTAAACACCAAGTTGATTCAGATAAATATTATTTGGCTAGAGAATTTCCTTCCTTCTTGCAAGTAGGGAAGGATTTGCTTTTAAGGCAATTAACATAAAACTGCTGTTGTAAAATAAAAAAAGACAACAACCCATATTTAGGTTTCAAATTGATTTCTAAAAGCTTCCATATGCTATTTTGATAGAAAACACTCACACATCCCTTGTATGCACTTTTCTAGCAGAAAAAGTAAAGAAGTCTCAAGGGATTATACATGCAGATCCTGCAACTTCAGGATAAAAAAAATAACTTCTAAATTGGCTAGAACTTGAGTCTTTGGAGCTGCCAATTTCTTGCCAAATCAATTAAGAGGCTGTAACTATAAAAAATCAAATGTGTACAACATCAAATGAATGCGAAGAAATTGGCTAAGGAGGAAAACAGCTTTCATTATTTACAACTTTGCTTCACATGTTTTATAGTCACAGATGGCTTACCATTCATAATATGCAGAACCACCATCATATTCTGGAATAAGCAACGTATTGATGAAGGATCTTGGAGTCTGCTTCCTTTAGATGAATTTCAGAACAGATTGCAAGCACCCTTGCAGCCTACATTGACTCTGAAATGAATTCAAACTAGATACAGCTACCAATTGCTACTGGTCTTCATATCCAAATATTACCTCCAGAACTAGAACCATAGGCAATATATTTCTCTATGTGAATCATTGGGAACATGAATCCTAACCCGTGGGCTTTCATAAGTATCTGCCTTGCCACAATGGGGATAAAGAATGCTATATAACCGTGATGGCGAACATATAGCACTCGTGCCAAAAGTGGCACACAGAGCCATCTCTCCGGGCACACCAGATGTCGCCTGTTGCTCTTCTGGGTTTCAACACGCACATGTACACCGGCCATCTGGTCTTCGCACCAGAAGCCAGAAGAGCAGTTCTCCAGCTAGCTGGTTTCGCAGACGTGCATGGATGCTAGAAACTGGAACACCAGGTGGCTGGCAGGCATGCGCGTGCCAGAAACCAGAGGCTCAGCTTCCCAGCATGTGCATGCGCACCGGAGAGCTGCTGTTCTGGTTTCCGGCACTCCCATGCGCACACGGCAAGGAGCTGCTCTTCCGGTTTCCTGTGCTCTCCCGCACGTATGCTCCTGTTTTGGCACTTGGTGTTGAAAAGGTTTACCAACACTGCTATATAAGATTGACTTTGCCCTAAGCTATTCTGTTCTTAGTCCAGATCTTAGTCCTGGATGCTATAAGACTTCCTAATATTTATTATAGCATTTATTGTTGCCAACCTTATTGGCTATTGAAGGGTGGAAGACTGAGGGTCCCCAAACCTTTCTCCCAAAAGCTGTGTGGAAGAGATCTTCATATCCTAGTTTCATTTCCTTCTTTGTGATAATAATTTGCTGGTTCCTGCTCAATTGTCTCTCCTCCAAAGGGTCTTCTTCCTAAATAAAGTGTGTGAGGCTATCATGCCTCATTCTAATCTTCTGGCAACTATAGGGTAAAATGATTTACCTTTTAAAAATAATGTCACTTTCCTGACCATATATAGCACAGAGATACGGCAGCTAGAAAATCTAGCAACTGAATTTAATTCATATCCTTACTCTAATAATGTATTTTTGCTAACAAAAAGCCAACAACCTCATTCAGAGATTGCCCAACCAGCTGTTTAAAATGAATCTACAGCTTACATAATTAGAAAGCAGTAATATATCAAAGTTTTCCAGAAATATTTCCAAACTTTATGATGCCTATCCAATACAGTAGACTGTATTGCATGAAAATGGAAGCATTAAAAGTATAATTAAAATAATAATTAATAACTTCCTAAATAACATGAAACATAAAAAAAATTGGGTGAACACTCAGTTGTCCAGAATGGTGTAGGACCATGAAGGCGAAACTATGGCACGCGTGCTGGAAGTGGCATGTGGAGCCATCTCTCCGGGCACACAAGCCATCACCTATTGCTCTTTTGGCGCGCCAATCAGCTGGTGTTCACATGTGTGGGAGCGTTGGAAACTGCAAGAATAGCCACCCTGTGCGCATGTGCACATCAGGAAGATTATCTTCCTATTTCCGGTGCATTGCATGCGCACCGGCCAGCTGGTCTTCATACATGCATGCATGCCAGAAACCGGAAGACCAGGTGGCCAGTGCACATGCATGTGCCAGAAACTGGAAAATCATCTTCCCAGCATGTGCATACACACTGGGCAGCTGCTCTTCTGGTTTCCAGCACATGCGCCTGTGCACACCCGCTTTTATGCACACGGTGCCGAAAAGGTTTGCCAACACTGGTATAGGATCTTCTACTTGAGCAGAAGGTTGGATTAGAAGAGCTCCAAAATTCCTTCCAACCCTATTACTCTATATTCAAGGGAATGAGTGAGTGGGGGAGGGAGGGAGGAAGGAAATTTAAGGATCTTTTAAAGACTAAAAGCTTTAGTTTTCTTTGTTTTAAAAAAGCAATTGATGATGTGCAAACCAGTATGGTTCTATCAGGAGAAATGAATATGTACACAGAGAATTTAGATCTACTATCAAAAGCTTTTTTTTTTTTTTAGGAATTCTTACCTCTCAGCTGATTGGAAGAATTGGAACACTCTTAACTTGTTTATAAATCAGGGAGAGCAGCAGAAAACCATCTAGAGAATTGGACAGAATATTAACACTGTAAATACACAGATACATGCTAGATCATTCTGAGCAGGGCCCCCTGGCTATAAATCAAGAGGAATGCCGTGAAAACCAATTTGCTTTCTCCTCAGAAGCAGAAAATCCCAGAGCACTGAGTATGAGCAGCAGTGACTTGCAATCTACAGCATATACCCGGTCCAAATACGTGCAGGAATTGTGTTTGCTCCTTAATTCTTCATGAAGAAGAGTTTACTGGTATACATACTATAGCGTGGAAAATGTTTTATAATCTCTTTTATAATCTTTGCCAAAAAAATCTGGCAGCACAAATCAAGTTGGCCCAAGGAAATTAAATATACTACTTAATGATGCTTTCTTTTCCCATTCCTGATCTACCTCCACCTCAAAACCTGATGTGCTGCCTCATTGTGGTGGGGGAAGTTGCTTCTGGGACAGATAAGTAAGGAATGCTGAGGCTGTTATATCAAGAATGTATCATCCCAAAGGTCACCCAGAGCTTGAACATTTCCCAAGATGCCCAATCAAAGCAAGTAGGTATCTACATTGGGCAATAGTGATATAGGAAGGTGCTGGAAGTGCAAAATCACTTAATCACAAAGGCATCATTTCATACAGTGTGGGAGAAGACAATGGTAAGCCTCTTCTGTATTTTACCCTTAACACCACCGTGGATAGGAAATATAAAATGGCGGACAAATATAAAATGGTGTCAGGAGAGAGAACCTCTTCAGATTGAATGGGACTCAACATGATATTGAGGATGAGCTGAAGATTTCTAACAGTGCTGATGATGTTTATGGCATGGCTAGATTGAAGCCCATTGGAGATCTAGTTGCTGGTGTTGCTTTATGGGAAAAGAAAATCTGAAGCTATAAGCACAGAATTATAGTGGGAACATGGAATTTAAGACAATGGGAAAGATTGATATAATGAAAAATGAAATAAATCAACTACCCCCAAAGGTGCTTTTTCAAAAGGCAACTGGACTTTCAAATAGAATAGAATAGAATAGAATTCTTTATTGGCCAAGTGTGATTGGACACACAAGGAATTTGTCTTTGGTGCATGTGCTCTCAGTGTACATAAAAGGCCAAGATAACATTTGTCAATAGCCAAGGAAATCTCTTTGACCTTAATGGTTTGACATCAACTTTGGCAAATTTTAGTAATTCAGGAACCTTAAACCCCCCCTCCCATATCTAGAAGCTGAAAGCCACTTGTGCCTCCTTGTCTGGTGACCAAAAGACCGACTAAATCAAAAAGGTTGAAGAATTTCTTCAGAGCTTCGTTGACGATCCAGATCGTATGAATGAAAAGATCGTTGGAGTTCCTCAACCTCCATTGGCCCCGTTGGGAACAATGTTGGAGAATGGAGAAGAAATGGAGGGACATTACCCAGTGGGCAAGGACTCCTGGGAAGGAGCTGAGCAGAAGACCTTGGGGGTGAAAGCCATCAGTTCACAGGTCCAATGCAGACTCTTCAGGAGCATCCACTACCAAGAGGCCAAGGGACCCCGTGAAATTTGTAGCCACCTTCACCACCTTTGCCATCAGTGGCTACAACCGTTGAGGAACACCAAAGGGCAGATGCTGGACCTGGTGGTTCTGGAACAATTCCTGGCTGTCCTGCCCCCAGAGATGCAGAGTTGGATCCAGGAGTGTGGAGCAGAGACCAGCTCCCAGGCGGTGGCCCTGGCTGAAGGCTTCCTCCTCAGTCAGGTGGAGGAGCAGAAGGACCATGTAGTGTTAAAGGTGAGGACCTCATTTGGGGCAAACGTTCCGTTACTCGTTCCATCTCCATGAGAGCTTCAACGTTGTGATCTGAAAGCAAAAATCCCTTAATTTCCTTTTATTTCAGGTCCAGGCACCATCTGTAGAGGTCATTGAACATCACAGGGATTTGTCAAATCCTTCTCAGGAGCCGCTTTTTGGAGGCGTCTCTAAAAATCTACGCCAGGACACTTCACAAGGTAAGGGAAGGTCCTTTAAGGGGCATGGTGTTGTCGGAGAGAATCCAGCTCCTTCTCATTCTTCTACGCCTCTTGTTTATAATTTCTCCCTATCTTTTATTTAACTACTGTTTTAAAAGCCTGCTTCCAATTTTTTGTTTCTGTCACAGGGAACGGATCAACGCCGCCAGCGTTTTTAGGATCATCTCCTTTTTCTGATGGATCCAAAACAGCAGCTGAAGTTTCAGCTCAGGTATGGGCATGTAAACATCAGAAATGATGTGGTGGGCCGATGCTGATTCAGATCCGTAAGAAAAATGTTTCATGGGACTGCAGGACGTTGCGAAAGGCCATAAATACATCCCGGTTGTGTTGAGCACCCGAAGTGACCAGGGAGGGGGCTGATCGTCAGAACTTTGAATCCTTGTTATAGGTACTCTACTAGATAGGTCTGTCAGGCTTTTGAACAGTCGGTAAGCGATAGGTCATAACTCACGGGCTACCTGTATCTTTGCGGCTTTTCCTTTTTTGCCCAATAATGAATAGAATAGAAAATAAGAATAAGAGAAGAGAAAGAAGAGAAGTTGGAAGGGACCTTGTAGGTCATCTAGTCCAATCGCCACCACCCAAGCAGGAGACCCTACACCATTTCTAACAGATGGCCGTCCAGTCTCTTCTTGAAAACTTCCATGAAGCTCCCACAACTTCCGAAGGAAACTTCTGGTTCCATGAGTTGATTGTTCTCACTGTCAGAAATTTTTTCCTTATTCTAGACTTCATTCTAGCTTTGAATTGCTCTGGAATGACATTTTCTCTGCCCCTGCTAGTCTCGCAGCAGACAGTACTGGTTGCTCCTACAGCCCACATTTCTGAGCTCCTTTAACTGGCTTCCCAGGTCCTTCCTTCCTTCCTTCCTTCCTTCCTTCCTCCTTCCTTCCTATGTAGTTGACTTCTATGGTATGGTTGGCTTTAGGCTAGTATGGCCAGCTGTAGGCTCTGGCTGGGTACAAAAGTGTTAGGCCCAGCCAGGATGGGTCCCTGAGATGACATCACAGGGCGTCTACTGTTACGTCACAGAACAACTCCCCAGTACTTCCTCCTTCAACTAACAGGCAGGATGGAAGACGCTGACAGCTCCACTTGAGATCCCATCGATCAGCCGATTAAGAAGAAAATTAGAACTCCTTTCCCTGAATTGGCACTGAAAGTTCTACAGAATCCAGTCAACTGTATGAAACTTGCCCCAACTGTACTTTTGGTGAGAGGCTGTGAGCTCGGTCCATTTCCTTGCACAATTCTTTTTTTATACCCGCTAGAAAATAAAACATGACCCACCCACCTCCACTGCAGATTTCTTCTTTGGTCCTTTGTCAACAAAAAGAGAAAACTTGCAACTCCTTTTTTTTGGGGGGGGGGGACGACTGTTAAGATGATGGCAAACTCTTTCCTTCAGCAGGGCTGCTCTGTGTCCTTCAAGGAGGTGGCTGTGTATTTCTCCCAGGAGGAGTGGTCTCGACTGGATGCCCATCAAAAAGCCCTCCATGAGGAAGTCATGCTGGAGAATTCTTGGAATGTGGCCTCCCTGGGTAAGGACCTTGCTTGGTCCTTCGATATTCCCTTGTATGTTTATGGAAATTCTCAATCGTCCAGGTGATGATTGTCCAAAAGGAGCTTTTCAAAAGGCAATTGAACTGTCTTGAATTCCCCCCCCCCCTTGAAAACACTTCATTTCTTCTTCCAAAAAGCTTCTTCAGTTGTTCAGAGCTTGATGAGAAGCAAAAGGCTTTTAAGGGGGAGAGGCAGTCCTTTTGAAAAGCATCTTTGGAATATTGCCTTGTATGAACTTGTAGATCTTGTGAATGGAATGGAATAGAACAACAGAACAGAACAGAATGAATAGAAAATATGGAATGGAATAGAATAAGAATAAAGCAAAGGAATAGAATAGAAATAGAATAGAATAGAATATTGGAAAATAATAGAAAAGAAAATAGAATAGAATAGAATATACGGAATGGAATAGAAATAGAATAGAATAGAATAGAAAGTAGAATAGAAAGAATAGGATAGTTTAGTTTAGTTTAATTTTAGTTGGAAGGAGCCTTGGAGGTCTTCTAGTCCAACCCCCTGCTTAGGCAGGATACGCTACACCACTTCAGGCAAATGGTTATCTAACATCTTCTTAAAAAACGTCCAGTGTTGGGAGCATTTACAACCCTTCTAGAGACAAGTTGTTTCACTGATTAATTGCTCTAACTGTCAGGATAAACTGGTTCTGTTTAAGCTCAGATGTGGCTTTTGTTTTTTCTGCTTTTCAAATGCAGATAGAACAACAGTGGAATTCCCTTTATGAAGAAATCATGAAGATAAACAGAGGTTTTTTTGAAGTTTCTATCCACTGAAAAAAATAGACATTGTCCATTTCAATGCTATATGTTAACTTAGTAATAACCAAGACTAAATCAAACTATTACGTTTCGACCTGGGTTGAGAAATACTGCAGTCCTTGCTAAAATTCCAGCAGGAAATTCATAGTCAATTTCTATAGTTGTTCTTTATTTCCTTTCTGTGGCCTTATTACAATTGTCTTTCTTTTTCCTTTTTCCTCCAGGGGGTAAAGAGATAGGGAATAAAAACTGCAAGGAAACCCTCCAAACTTTGATGCTTGAAGAGGGAAAGGAACTGTTTGCAGATCAAGTGGAATCAAAAACGCACCAGGAAAGTCACTCCAAAAATGGAAGGAAATGTGGCTCTTCCTTTCCGTGGCCTCAAATACAAGATTTGTTTGTCCAACCAAACCGCTATCTTAAAAGTAAGGGGAAAAGTTTCGGGAAAGGCGGAGAAAGAATACTGCCGGATATTTCCGATGTAAATAAAGCTTGCAGAACCCTAGTCAAAGAACAGAAGTGTCCGTTGAAGGAGAGCAGAAAAGGTTGCCATCGTACTTTTGCCCTGTCTGTGCGCGAAAGAGTCAGCATGGGGGAAAAACCCTATAAATGCACGGAATGTGGAAAACCCTTCAGCAATAGCAGTTCTCTTACGTGCCACAGAAGGATCCACACTGGGGAGAAACCCTATAAATGCACGGAGTGTGGAAAGAGTTTCAGTAGCAGCAGTAACCTCACTGCTCACAAAAGGAGCCACTCGGGAGAGAAACCATATCATTGCCTGGAGTGTGGGAAAAACTTCAGTACAAGCAGCAGTCTTACATCCCATAAAAGGAGCCACTCGGGAGAAAAACCGTACAAATGCCCGGAGTGTGAAAAGAGCTTCAGCACGAGCAGCAGCCTAACGTCCCATAAAAGGAGTCACTCGGGAGAAAAACCGTATAAATGCCTGGAGTGCGGAAAGAGCTTTAGTACAAGCAGCTATCTTACTTCTCACAAAAGGATCCACACGGGAGAGAAACCCTACAAATGCACGGAGTGCGGGAAAAGCTTCAGCAACAGCAGTAGCCTCACTTCCCACAGAAGGAGCCACTCGGGGGAGAAACCCTATAAATGCCTGGACTGTGGAAAGAGCTTCAGGAAGAGCAGTAATTTTTCTTCGCACAAAAGGATCCATACGGGGGAGAAACCCTATAAATGCAGGGAGTGTGGAAAGAGCTTTAGTCAGAGCAGTGACCTCATTTCCCATAAAAGGATCCACACTGGGGAGAAACCATACAAATGCATGGAGTGCGGGAAAAGCTTCAATACCAGCAGTAACCGTGCTTCCCATAAAAGGACCCACACAAGGGAGAAAATCTACAAATGGATGAAGATACATTTTAACAAAAGCACCAGCATTTCTAAGCATAGAAGGATCCGTACGGGAGAGAAACCGTATAAGTGCACGGACTGCGGGAAAAGCTTTAGGAAGACCACGACTTTCATTTGCCATAAAAGGATTCATGCAGTGGAGAAACATTATAAATTCTTAGGTAAAACTGGAATATAATAAAACACTTATGTTCTCACAATAGGATCCGCTTAGGAAAGGGAGCCTGTCAGAGCACAGACTGTGGAAAGAGCTTTAATTAATGTTCTCGCCTTACTTAGCCAAATTCAGTCCACGGAGAGCAGAAAGCTGTCCCAACTGCATGGAATAGTAAAAGAGCTTCTGTTAATGTGGGTCTTTTACTAGTACTAAGAAGAAGCAATGGGGAGAAATCCTATAGATAACAGGGAAGATGGGAAGAGCCTCAGTAGAAGCACTGGAGACTCTTCCCCCATTATGGCTGCATATAGGAATGAAAATATGTAGTGTGTGGAAAGAGCTTCAGCCGAAAGAGCTACCATCTTTCCCACACAAAGGATGGATGAAGTGTGGAAAGTGTTTCTATACGTGTCGATGACGCTTCTCGTTAAGGAATCCACAGTGGAGAAATTGTATAAATGTACCAGCAGTGGGAAAAGTTTACATTCCATACAGTTTTACCTCGGACCTTAATCATTACAATCCAGATACCATCTTTTTTGGAGTATAAAACACACTCCTCCCCCCAAAAGAGGATGAAAATTTGGGTGCGTCTTATACACCAAGTGTAGCCCTGCCCACCCGGCGGCCCCACCCTTCAGCCATTTTTTGTCTCCACGCATCGCATTTTAGACCTATTCCAGGCTGCAGGGATTGCCACAGACCATCACCGCCTCCATGCCTCGCACTTTTGGCCTCTGTGCCATGCATTTTCAGCCTCCGAATGCTCCGTTTCAGACCAGTTCAAGGCTGAGGGGATCGCCGCTTCTGCACATTGCATTTTTGGCCTCTGCGCATCATATTTCTGGCCTCTGCATATCGCGTTTCTGGCCTCTGTGCATCGCGTTTTTGGGCGGTTCCAGGCAGAGGGGATCGGCGGCAACTGATTGTAACTTTTTGGTTTGTAAGCTCAGTTGTGTCAGCCATCTCTGAGAAGTTTTTTTTGAACAGTTTAACAGAGTTGGAGGGGCCAAATGGTAGTTCCTTGAAAGCTCTTCTTGAAAGTGATGAAGCTCCCACAATTTCTGAAGACAACTTCTGTTCCATGGGTTGATTGTTCTCACTATCAGAAAATTTCTAATTTCTAGGTTGAATCTCTCCTTGATCAGTTTCCATCCATTATTCCTTGCCTGGCCTTCAGGTGCTTTGGAAAATAGCTTGACCCCCTCCTGTCTGGCAGCCCTTCAAATATTGGAACACTGCTATCCTGTCTCCCCTGGTCCTTCTCTTCACTAGACTAGCCATGCCCAGTTCATCGTATGTTTCTTTTCATTCTGTAAGCTCAGTTGGGCCAACCACCTGAGAACTCAGGAGGTCTTTGGTCCAAAGGCAGGAACAACTATGTAGAACAACTTTCTAAAGAGATACCTAGCACATGGTTGTTAGCCTTTTTCAAGATCATGAACATCATTTTGTCTAAATGAGCTGTTAATCAGTTCCGGTGACCTGCATTTTGTGGTAGGTGATTGTTCCAATGCTTTTATTGAATACCACAATTATTCAGGAATTTGGGTAAGAAAAGCAGTTGTAATAAGTTCTTGGTTAGCTTGGGGATGTCTAGCACTCTTGACTTTATGTAGTCCCAACTACAGTTTTTGTAGCTCAAGAGCATACTTGTTTCCAACACCTTCAAACTAAGTCAATAAACTATGTAAATTGGTGGCACTTTGAATCAATCTTTGGATCCTATTTTAGATGGTTAACACTCTACCATTGAAATTATTAGAAAGTTGGATTTTAATATTTTGCCAAGAACACATCTGCACAGTGAATATTTGATGCCCTATTAATCCTTCCCAACATGATCATATTTTTTTTCTACACATGAATGCTTTCGGCTTAGTAGTTCTCAATACGCTTATTATTTCTGAATACACTTTGATATCTAAAGTTAAAGCTGTTATGTTCCAGCGTTATGGCAGGCGTTCCCCTGACATGACAACACATAGAGAAGCTCCTATTGGCTGCCAGAGCTTAGGTTCTAAGCGGGGAAAACGCAGCCTCCTGATTGGACAGCTCCCTGACAGCCGACTATATAAAGAGCTGTCAGGCTGGAGATCGCTGGTGGGTTACTGAAGTGTTTATTGAGTTGTTAACTGTTAGCTGTTAGAATAAACGTTGTTAGCCAGAAACTCAGTAATTGCCCACACTGAATACACAATAGTAAACATTAGGGAGGTTTTGGCTAATATTCAGTACTCAGCACTTTAAACATAATCTGACAGGCCCTCCCCTCCTCTGAACTTGTTTACCTCTTAAACAACCACTGTTAATCTTCTGGCATACTAAGTTAAAAATAGCCAGACAAACACCCAACAAGGCCTCAATCCTTCTCCTGCCTCGTGCCTCCTTGGAATACAGATGGCTATATAGAGTTAGATTTCTGTGTATTGCAGAAGATATATGCAGTTTACAAGGACTTCTACAAAAGAGTAATTATCTCCCATTTCATGACCTTCAATCCCCAAAAAAGTTATGAATATGGGCTTTAGTGTTTGAAGAATCAAAATGTATTACCATATGCAAGAAGTCTGATAAGAACATCTGCATTTTTCTGCTTTCAATAATTTGAGACAAAGTTTAAAACATAATTACAGTTATGTAGCACAATTATGTAACGACCTGCGGTGGCACAGGGTAACAGTGCAGTTCTACAGGTTATTTCTGCTGTTCATTGGTTGTCAGCAGTTTGACAGATCGAATCTCACCAAACTCAAGGTTGACTCAGCCTTCCATCCTTCCAAGGCCGGTAAAATGAGGATCTAGATTGTTCAGGGCAATATGCTGACTCTGGAAACCTCTTAGAGAGGGCTGGAAAGCATTATGAAGCAGTATATAAGTCTAAATGCTATTGCTATGTAATACTTCTAACAATGATCACGTCATCAACTCCTTGCTTCAATACCACATATGATCCAGGTAGGCCAGTAAAACTGAGTGATGAAAGAACTAGACCACTTAGTATATTCTTATAAAGCTGTTTCATACATTATGATATTTCACTCTTAGAAAATGTGTTTTATTCATTATTCCAGTGTTAAATGAACAAGAGGTTATGTAGGAATGCATGAAATATGCTCCACTAATTCAACCTCTCAACTTAATTCCTTCTTTTCATCTTAAAGACTTTTGACACTGGAAATCCATGACAATTTCTACTTTGATTTTCTGCTTAATGGAAGTTTGCTTCTTTAAAAGATTCAGTGTGGGATAAAATAGAATAGAAAATATTGTGAAAGGAAAGTCCATAATTTAGACACAGCAGATTTGATATTCTTATTTCTGATGCTATAAATGATTGGGTTAAACAGAGGTGGAAGTAAAGAGTAAAGGGCAGTTTGTATGAAATCTATGTAAGATTGGGTATTAGAGGGAGGTTTCAGATACGCCAGGCACACTGTTGCCCAAAACATTGAAAAGACTGTAAGATGGGGAAGACATGTGGAAAAGGTCTTCTGTCTTCCTTTCACAGAAGGGATTTTCAAAACTGCCTTGAAGATCATGGTATATGAGACAGTGATAAAAACAAAGCAACCTATTGTTACAATGACACTAGCAATAAGAAATCCAATTTCAATTAAATTGAAACCAAAACAGGAAAGCTTTAGCAAATGTGGAATTTCACAGAAAAACTGGTTGATAACACTGGAGCAGAAAGGGGTTGAAAAGGTGCCAGCGGTATGTAACATTCCATAGATAAGACTTATAACCCACATCAGAATCACTATTTTGGTGCAGGCTTTCCAATTCATCACCATCTCATAGTGCAACGGTTGACAAATGGCAACATACCGATCATATGCCATGACTGTCAGGAGGAAGAAATCAGACGTTTCAAAGGAGGCAAAGATCAATACTTGTGCAAAGCAACCAAAATAAGAAATATATCTGGTATCCATGAGAGAATTTACCATGGATTTGGGAACAGTCACTGAAGCAATGCCCAAGTCCTGCACAGCCAAATTCACTAGAAAGAAGTACATGGGGGTGTGCAGTTGATGGTCAAAAACTACTGCAGAGATAATGAGAAGATTTGTTGCTGCAGTTGCCAGGTATAATATGAAGAATAAGGAGAAATGCAAAAGCTGCAAATGCCGATCTTTGGAGAATTCTAGGAGCAGAAAATAAGATGCTATAGTTTGATTCTCCATTTTGATATTTAAATTAGGACTAAGATGAATGTCACATCTGTAAGGAATCAAAGGTAAGAATACAGTTAAATTAAAATAGTGAAGCTACAGCTTGATCCATACTGGAAACAGAAAGAAAAATAATAATAAATAAGTGACAATTAAATGTGGACTACACCATTGAATTAATGTTAATGTCCAAACACAATAGCCTCCACATGTTTTAGTTCATCACTGATGAAAAAATACTAACAGAAACCTTTTTCTTCTTTCCCCCCTTTTTACATTCAAATTCTTTTCCTTGTTATGGCTAAAATATTTGCCTAGAACTTCGAAGAGCTTGCAACATAAACATTTAGCACTATTTTTTTACATGAGTCTGGTTTGTAGCACTTTTAACGCTACAATTTTCAATGAAAAATTGGAACAGGTGATGGTATATACAGTGCTTTGATCTCCTGAAAAAAGAAGGGATAGAAATACAACCACACACAGAGAGAAGGAGAACCTCAATCATTTTGTCGGGTTCTCTAGGAGATGTTTGGTTGAAAAATAAAATAATAAATATGGGGTCCATCCTGGGAGGTATATTGGGAAAAAAATCTGAAATTTTAATCTATTATTTAAGTTTCAGTACTTACTGTATCTTTTTTTTCCAGTTAAGCAATGGGCAGACCAAAGAATAGCTTTTCTGGCTGTAATTAACAGTTGATCTTAATCCAGCCAAGGTGCCTTCAAAAGTCTTTTAGTGAAACACAGTATGCTATAATTCTAGTAGCTACAGGAAATAAAAATAATATTAAAAGGGATTTGTTCCATGATATATCATTCTGCAACTTTTTCTATCTGCATTGATGATCGCTGTAACTGCTGTAAA
>JANHFT010003221.1:96933-114915 GCA_032467955.1 Pseudoxenodon macrops | reverse complement strand
CTGGAATGAAGGGCAGTTAGCTTCCAAAAATGTCCTTCTACCAATACAATGTTGAATATCAAACAAAGCTTTTTCTTTAAAACTGTTAAAGAAGTTAAAGTTAAAATCAAACAACAAGATGAAAATTCAATCCAGAGTTTTGAGTATTATATGAAACATTCAGGCTTAGTCATGAGATGGCAGACGAGGGCAGGAGAGTAGTTTAGACTTTGCAGTGCAGGCTGAGGGATTCATAAAAACCATTCTCAACAACTAGAAGAGACTAGCAGTGGGATACTACTGCTGCCCTCTTCATAGTGCGGGCATCTAAAGCCTCAGGTAACTGCTTCATTCTCTTCATTCATTCTGTTTATTTAACATGGTCAAACTTTGCAATTCCATTTCAGATTTGCAGACTGATTTCTAGATCCAGTAGTGGATCTAGTAACACTGCATCATCAATAGTGATGTTACTACCTCTTCCATGGTTGTCTAATTATACGTAAATTATAAATTCAATTTACATATAATCATTAGATAGACTTAATTACACTTAAACCATTTTCATGAAAGCAACATAATGATACTGCTCTTCCTTGGAGTATCCATGCCCTCCCGAAATAATAACCCCTGAGCTAGTGCATAGCATGGAAGAAGAATGCCATCAGAGTGTGTCTTTGCTTGTCGCAACAACAGTTTTGTTTTGGTGTGGGTAACACCCACTTTTAAGACTTGTATTTATAGGCTTTTAATTATTCGCCTGTGGTCATTTTTGGATTTTCCTTTCGTTTTACATTAGAACTGTTGCTTTGCATCCAATGACCTACTGCTAGAAATAAGTTTAATGGTCCGAATGAAAAATGTGCAGCATGAATTTGTGGATCTTAGACAATATTTACTGGAGAACGTTTTTGTAATTTATGTAGCAATGGATAAAACAGAGACCTCAGGTAAGGCCAAGATATATTACCACTTTAACTTTAATTTTTTTTAAGACCGTAGTATAGTATTATAGTAGAGAGTTTACATTTGCTTCTGGTTTTGTTCCTTTTGTATAGATGGTTCTTCAGTAATCTTGTATGTATTACATTCGGGGAACAACCTTTTATATGTGCAGGTAATTTTTAAATATATATATATATATATATATGCATTACATTTTTGTGTTTAATATTATTTTTGCTCTACACTTTTATGTTTAATAAATTGCTCACAAATTCTTGTTGATCCCCTTATGCCCAGGCAGTTATAATATAGCAAACTGTTGATTTTCTTGAAAAAGAAATTGGAATAGAAAATCCTCAATTCAAGGGACAAAATGCAAACAGGATTGTTACCAACATGTTTATGACGTTGAACAGAACATTCTTTTATTTCCCAATTTGATTTATAAATAGAGATTAATTCAGGTTTTTTTGAACTAGTCAAAGTATTGAATCAGGTGTGCAAGGAAGGACCTAGAAAAAGTAATAGAAAATGAAGAAATTAAATTACTCTGGGACTTCAGAATTCAAACAGATAGGCACCTGTCACATAATACCTCGGACTTAACAGCTGTCGATAAGAAAGACAAAAAAAAGTCTGGATAATGGATTTGGCAGTGCCTGGAGAAAGAACTGGAGAAGATAACAAAATACAAATACCTACAAATAGAAATTGAATGACTATGGCAAAGGCAAGCAAGGGTAGTACAATAGTAATGGGCACCTTGGGTGCAATTCCAAAACAACTGGAGGACCACTTGAACACCATTAGCATTGACAAATTTTCCACCAGTCAATTGTAGAAGGTGGCTTCACTTGGAACTGCTTCCATCCTGCGGCAATATCTGTAACACCGTCAAACATCCCGATTTGCTTATCCCAGGCCCTTGGTAAGGACTCGATAGGTAGACAAATAATGCTAAACCCAGTCTGAACATCTGGCTGACTGTGCAACGATCAACAACAACAACAACACCGGGTGACGCATGAATTGAAGGGATCAGCTAGGAAAAAAATAACAAGATGTTGTGTTTTGCAAATTGAAGTCGAGCGATTGTGGAGGAAGAAATCAGTGGTTGTAGCAATAGTAACAGGATCCCTTGGAGCAATCCACAAAGGGCTGCCTAGATACATGGACATTTTGAACGTATCAGACATGAATAGCCTGACTTTGCACACACACAAAAAACAAAAAAAACCCACCTTACTCAGAACTGCCCTATATACTCAGATGCTACCTTAACAGCTCGGAGGTCCTTGGTTAGGATTGAACTGCTTAGTTTTCACCAGTCCTAGACTGTGAATCGAATTGAAGATTAACCATAATAATAATAATAACTCTAGACCAAGGGTCTGCAATCTGCGGCTCCGGAGCCTTATGCGGCTCTTTGGGCCCCTCTGCTGTGGCTCCCTGTAGGGTGATCCCACCACTGGCTGGCCCCGCCCTTCAGCCTCCCCTCCCAGTCATTCCTCACCTGGCCTGAGAAGGTAAGGGCGACAGTGGGGAGTGGAGAAGCAGCCAGGGCAGAGACAGAGGGATACAGAGAGAGTGGGAGAGAGAGGGGGGGAGGGAGAGAGAGAGAGAGAGATGTCAAAAGGATTTTGTGGTTCCCGCTGTTTTTTAACAACCGGTTTTTAACAGCCCTAATGACCGGCGTGGCTGGGGGGCAGGTCATGCAACTGGTGGAAGTAAGTGACATCGAGTTGGCCACGCCCACCCAGGTTTTGTGGCTCCCGATGTTTTCTTTTCTATGGGAAACAGGTCCAAATGGCTCTTTGAGTGTTTAAGGTTGCAGACCCCTGGACTAGGCGGTTAGGAACAACTGTGAATTGTTGAGAGGTAAAACAGCTGTGTTCAGAATTCCAATATTATCATTCCCTAATTGTGCTGCCTATACTTTCCTCATTGGACTATTTATTTATTGGGTGGAGGGGGGATTCTTAAGTGTGTATGTGTATGCGTGTGTTTATTTTCAACCTTGGCAACTTTTAAGATGTGTGGACTTCCAACTCCCAGAATTCCTCAGCCAGCATGGAGTTGAAGTCCACACGTCTTAAAAGTTGCCAAGGCTGAAACACACTGGTCTAGATTTTACGGTTTTCCCCCCCAAGTCTGCTGATATTGCCTTTGGTGTGTGCATGTGTGTACACAAAGGGTGCCATTGTCCAAAGAATCACACCCTGGAATCAAGACATGATAAAACTTGAATGAAGGGGACCCCTAAAAGGATCACTTTGTTACAGCGGATATGAAGGCCGGATTGTTGCTTTGCGAATTAGTTACAAAAGAACATTTTCTCTCTTTAACTGAAAGCTAATTTTTCATCAGTTAGTTAAGCTGCCCTTAATAAGCTGTCCAGAGCTGTGAATATACATACACAATTTTAACAATACCCTTCATATGTTATTTATTTTCCCTCATTTTTTTTCCTCTCGGCATAAGCTTAGAAAAGTAAGAGAAACATACACCTGTCCCTAAATACTGAGCATCTGGCTACTTCATATCAGGAAAGAAAATACTACAAAAGCCTGTATTGCTCCAGAAACACCAGCCATTAGTAAACAGTGTTGCTTAGAATGAATGAAAAGCCTTGAAGAGAAGAAACTGTTGTTTCCAGCTGCAATACTGAGCTGAAGATTTTAAAAAAGGTGGAGGCAAAAAATGTCATAATTCTGTCTGCCAAGCTATTTGGAACTTTGCTCTTCTCAGAAGTTAATTATTACACAAATGAGCTTTCCCCCCAAAAAAAAAAAATCCTCCCTTTGACATCAGATCCCTTCTGTCCATACCCATGTTTCTTTTAATAACTGAAATAAGACTAGCAACTGCCATGAATCAAATTCTCCTGGCTTCTCTTCTCTCCATCCCTGCCTTAAAGTTCCAGCATATCTGAAGAGTTCCTATTGTCCTCTGTATATTATTTTGGAGAAAGTAGGGTGTGTGTGGAGGAGGTGGGGGGGCGGTTTGGTCCCATAAAATCTATACAAAGTTTTCCCATGGCCTGTTCCTGGCCAGCTCCTTTACAGCACACTCTGGGCATTTGCAGCTGATGCTGGAATGTGGCATTTCCTTGACAACTATTAACCCCCAATTGAGAAGGACCAACTGCTTTCCATTGTGTGGAGTTTTGAGTGAAAGATGCTTTGTGAGATGATGTAATGCCATGTATGCAAACGAAAACGAGAAGCTCAAACGGCATTTGGTAATTGTTCAGTGACTTCAAAAAAAAGAAGAAGAAGAAGAGGACCCCAGAGAGCTCCCTCCAGGGGCAAGGCAATCCTACCGAAGCAGAAAAAGTTTGTGGATCATACATGCCTCGTGTTCTTAAAAGGGTCCTTCCTTGCCATACGTTCTGGGCGAAGAAGATTTAGAACATTGGAGAAACTGTAAATGATTAGCAGTTCTGAGTTTTATGGTGTTTGGGTTTGTGCTACTCTACCTGCTTGCTTTTAGCATGGCAATAAATTATGCTTTGTTGTGGCTCAGCATCCTGTTTCGTCTCAATTATCTGTTTAATCACCTGTTAATCATTAAACTGCCCACAAATTCCAACAGGTGGTGCTATAGGCAACAGGTATCCCTAAGGCAGGCTAAGAACAAAAATAAGGATAGGGAGCCAAGCTTTAACACAGAGAGACAGAGACAGAGAGAGGGAGAGGGAGAGACAGAGAGAGACAGAGAGAGAGAATGAGAGAGAGAGAGAGAGAGAGAGAGAGGAAAAAAATAACTATCCCAGATAGCAGAATGCCTGTGCCAAGTGGTCTAAACTCTGGCCAGGTTCAAAGAGATTTTGTGTCCAGTGACTAGAGATGCCTCGAGCACACCCGAGGCAGCTAATGTTTTTCAAAGAGAGCTGAGGTTACCAGCATTCCTCTTTATCCCTCACAGCAATTGAGGCTCCTTCACTTTCAGATCTGTCCCTGTAAAACATAAACACAGACTCTCATAATGTCTGGCTTTCTTTGCCTACGCTGCACTTCAAAAGAAACTCTGCAGTCATAAAAGAAAACCTAAGTGCCAAGGGATGAATGCATCAGGAGAGCTGTGTAAAACAAGAGGGCTAAAAACAAGCCAGGGCCTGGCTCTCACACTGAGATTAAGCCAGGATAAAAGAGAGGGTGGAATCTGGGCTAAAACTAAATTTTATTCATCTTAGAAACATAGGGCTGGAAGGGACTTCTGAGGACTTCTAGTCCAACTTACTTCCCAAGGCAGGAGTCCTTATACCATCCTTGACCAATCTTTTATTTAAAACTTTTAAGACTTGGGATTTTAAAGTTCCAGTCTAGGAAAGGCTCTTGATAATAGCAATAAAAACTGAGGCTTTGTGGGACATTTGCATCCCGAGATTTAGGTGAACAGTGCTAAAATAAATGAAAGATATTTGCTTGTATCTCTGCAATTGAACTATGGACAAGGAAAATAGGAGCATGCATCTTTAAATATCATGAAGTGTGCAGAACCTACCAGGGATGGGTTCTACTTACCTCCACTACCGTTTTGGGTTGGAGTGTCCGCACGGGGCGTTTCTGCGCATGCGAAGATCACCCGGGGCAGGTGGGTGGAGCCTCCCACTTTTACTAACAGTTCAGAAGAACTGGACAGAACCGGGAGCAACCCACCTCTAGAACCTACCTCTAGAAAGCTATTACTTCAGAATGCAAGGCAGGCTAAAATAAATTCATTTTTCAGACACTGGAAGCATCCTACTACCATGTGACTATCCACTGTATTTTGGAGTTATAGCGATTAGAAAGGATTTCATCACCTTGTTATTTCTAAATGAAGTTTCAGCTTTTACCCCTGTAGCTAATGGGCTCAGGAATGTCCATAAGGAGCCCAAAAGCACTGAAACAATGAGCGTGACTGGTTTATTGAAGCCCCCTTGTGACATGTATTACATGCATATAAAATGGGGTAGGGCTTCAATCACCCAGTTATTGGATGCTATTGATCTCTCCTCCCTGCCTATTTGCTATTGTGACAAATGGAGTGCTTTTTTGATAGCATTAAAAAGGCCTTTTTATCAGGGTTCTGAAGCTACAGTGAAATAGGAAGCTGTTCACCAATTGTTGGGATTGTTGAGAACTTTGGTTCCATCCCATCTGCTGACCTCAAATTTAAATAAATAAACTCTATCATAAATTCTATCATTGTCTTCACAAATACTGTTTTAGATAGAAGTACTGAATATGGATGCTTATTTTCTTTTATATGTATTTTTCCTTAAGACTATGTGTGCAAAAGGAAAAAAAAATCTACAATTACCGCTACATTACACCGTCACCCCCATTCTTACCTCACAATTTTATCAATCCTGAACTCAATCTTGACTTTTTTTTAAACAGGGAAGAATTAAAAAAAAACCCGTAGCTTTATATTCCTCACCCGCAACTCTTCCAGTCTCATTCTGGAACTGAATGGCACCTATACTGAATAAATTTAGCCCCTTTGCAAACCTTGGCTTCCCTGGAACCTTTTCATAGATTATCTTGGTATTTAGGCTACTTTAAGAAATCAGACTTACAAAATGTGTGTAGTATTATATAGAATGAAACAAAAATGCAGCAGTAGAGGGGAAAAAACATTTCACAGTTTAAAGGGGTCTTTAAAAAATGCAGGGAGATGATGTAATTTTAGATGCCTAACCATGCTATGACTCAAATAATATCTGTTTGACATATTACAGAATTAAAAGGATTAACCTTACATTCCTTTCAAAGTTGATGGCATTATTTATGCTGTAGTGAAGATAGTTTAAAACACTCAAGACACCAAAGCCTGTTTAAAAACACGGCTTGGTTTTATTGCATGGAGCTACCCACACTTTCTATGCTATTCTTTATCCAGTTTTGGAGATGAAAGGCTACAAGTTGATCCCCTGGAGACATTAGTTTTAAAGCCATGTTCCTAATTTACAAGGCATTTAGTGAAACAGTCCATTTGTGTTTTAAAATGGCGGCCATCATTTTTCCTAACTTTGTAAGCCAACATACATAAAAATATGTAGTTTAACAAGTGAGATAATCCTTTGAAACTCTTTAAAGAGAAAAGTGCCAAGAGTGACATGTCAACACTTTCAATCTGTCAAGGAAGTGGGCTGAGAAAGGAAGGTAGGGTGCCTTGTGTTTTAACAGCAGTTATAGACAGTAGGAGAAAATTCAGCTAGAATTAGTAGGAGAAAATTTAGGTAGAATTCTTCTGAAGGGCTCAATTTTTCATTTATTTCTTTGGATTTTGTGTTTTGATATGCATTACAATTTTTACGTAACATGTAAAATATTAATAAGAGCCTCCTATGTTCAAATAATAGAAATAACATTAACGGCAATGATCCAGGAAGCCACAGAGCGCATCCACATGATCTTGGGTGCTTAAAGATTAGTCTCAACTGAGCAGAGACAACCTATTATTCGCATACTCCCAAAGAGTTCTGGAACTTGGACCTTTTGCATTAGACAGGAAAAAAAATATTAATGAAAAACACGAAAAACCTCATGTCCTGAGTATATCATTGGCATGACTCCAAGAAATTTCTGCTACTCCTATTCAAAGAAAAAAGACTCAAGTCCAAGAATCTAGCAGTATAAACCAAGGAGAATTTTGAGAACATGTCAAGTGCTCTCAGATAATCTGTCACAGAGGATATGGCCAGCCACGAAAATCCCTTTTTGATTGTCCTGTTTATTTATCTCAAGGGAAATAGGAGATGCATTTTCTGCCATTGTTCAGTAATTACTCAAATTCATTTTGGCCCACAACAATTCATCTTGAGATATTACGAAATACTGAATGTTGGGGAAATTCGATAGCTCCCAAGAAGAACTTTTTGTAGATAGAGTTTTATGCAGGGACCAAAATGTATCATTAAAGTAAATCCTTCAGGCAATAATTGCTGGAAGAATCTCTGCACATTGTGGGGTGTTCTTTTTTTCCCCTTCTCTATTACCTTTCTTGGCTTGAGACTTCCTGTGCTTGTGCAGCCTCTGCTGGCCCCTTCTGCTTTTCAGGAACACTATTTGCCTTCAGGGCAACATCTGAAAAAGTCTAGGACCAAAGAAGAGGTGGCATCTCACTTTGGCTTGCAGAGAAATTAAGAGGAATTTACAAAGAGCAGTTTCAGTGAGGACAATTGCTTCCAATTGTTTTTGTTTCAGGGCTTCAGCACTCCAGAGCTGCTTTGAGTCACGTCTGCCTCTTCTCCGTCCCTTATTCATTCCCCAAGTTCTTTCATTATAAAGGAGGGAAGAAGGGAGGAGGCAAGATTATAGTTTGCAGACTGTACCTGCCAGATCCTCCATTCTGGGTGGATCTGGAAGATACTGAGACATAAATCAAAATAAGCACTTCAAGGTGTTTTTTTTTTACGAAAAATGAACAAGCTTTCAGGAAAAAGCATCAGGAATGAACCACTGCTAATCCCCCTGTAATAAAATGCATGTATCATTTAACTTCTGGAATTTTAGCCATGAGAAACCCTGATCGCTTAAGAAAGAATACAGTGGTTAACATACACACACAAAAATACCAATGTGTTGGCATAAAAACCAGGTGAAACTGGAGTCTCACTTCCAAAATGTAAACATTGCTCAAGATTCCGAATTCCAAGTAGTTCCCTGTTGCATTAGAAACCCATCATTATCTTCAGCAGCAAACCTGTGTGACTGTGCCACTTAAATATATTTGCACACGTGTTTTCAATTAAAAAAACATCTGGGAGGCCACAAAGAAGGTGCAAAGGTCTGAAAACCCAAAGCTACAATCTTAGTGAAGGCAAGTAGATCTGAGTCCAGTCAAGGTCTGGAAAAGAGATTGGTGGTGTTTTTCATGGAGGCTTGAATGAAGCTAACTATCATGAAAGAAATAGGGATTGAGAAAAGAAGAGCTGCAAAAGAGAAAATTTAAATAGAATAAACTATTACCAGTGAAGGGTTGTACTTTATTAATCAAGCACAGTCTTCTCCAACTTAAAACTGTCCAGAAATGTCAGACTACAACCTACCATTATTCTGGAAATGAAATGAAGCCCAACACAGCTGATGGTTTACCTGAAAAACGTTTTAGCATAATTTTATAGTATTTGTTCCAGAATTCACATAAAGCTGTAGTAAAAGCAATTTTATTTTAATCATTTCTATGGGGACTGCAGTTTTAGATGACCATTGATGGAATAGTCTCTATTGAAAAATTTTGGGTAAATCACAATGAACTAAACCAATATTCTAAAAAGGAAATAAGTATAAGCCATTGTATTTTGTTTATTATGCTGATCAGTTTCATCCTACGGTTCTTTAATGGTTTCAATATTAGTTTTGATATTTTTCTAGCAGTTTTATCATGCTTGGGATGGTTTTATCATAAAAGGGAGGTTATGAGAGAGAAACAAGGGAGAGAGAGAGAGGGAGAGGGAGGAAGAGATGAATTTGGCACAGATTGCTTCATTTCCCCAACCACACAACTGTTCATAAGCAAAGTATTGGATAGTTTGCTTAAGAACTTGGATAATTAGGTGATCATAAACAATTTTGTTTTGTACCAAATAATTTACATTTACATAAAGTTATTTTAATGCAGGCAATCTAGACTAAACAGTATAAACGTTCTGACTCAAACACCACAAGCAAAGAGTGCAATTTGGCATTATATTTATTCATAACTAAAGATCATGTGTGCTTTTAACACCTTCCAATGACCCAGCTAATTGCTTGAATTGCAGTGCTTAGGTTAATGCTGTTGCTGTAAGTGATAGCATGAATTATGCCAGCAGACCCAGGAGGAATTCCCTACAAGCCATATTTTTTTGGAATGATTTAAAAAGAACCTTAGCATACTTCCATACCTTAGGAGTTCCTGTCACAGAAGACATGCACGCAAATACTTCTAACTGGTTTCTGCAGGGTTCTTAGAATCCATGTGGCTCATAGAATCAGAAAAATGTACTTTTTACACAATCTCTACACTGAAAAAAAAATCATGTTTTAGATACTCTTTCATTTTTCATTGTGCCCACCTGATGGGTTGGAATTCAAATAGAATCATCTCCAACCAACACAGAAATGGAATGATGAGAATTGTAGGTCACCACATTTGAAAGATAGCAGGTTAAAAAGTTGTTTTATCTCAACGTGGTTTTTGTATAGATGATCTTATAGATTTGTTTGTTTGATTGATTGATTTGCTGTCCATCTCGCCTACCTTAACAGGTAATTTTTTATTAATAGATGATAGCTTGGGAATGTACAATCCATTTTCAATTCTTTATTTACCTTCCAAATATTTTATCCCATTTTTATTCTAGAAACAATCCAAAACTGCTGGTAATAAAAAAAAAAATGATGGACTAACTCTGAGCCAGTTTAAAAAAAAATTCTAGTGAAGCAATCATGGCTAGCTTTTGTCCCAACTGTTATTTCTTAAATATCAAGTAGCTGAACAAAAATGCCATTTAGGTGTTATTGTCTGAAACCATGAATATTACTTCTAGCCCAAAGTTCTTCTGTGCACTAGTTCTATTTAGATGATGACACAGATCACATTAATTTATGTCAAAAAGTGCACCTAGCCGACCCTGATGAATTTGGAAGCCCTTTCCTAATTTTGATACAAAGTCCTACCCTGATGGCACCTGTATTTCCAATGTGACAATATACGTCTATATATCCTTCCTAACAAATCCAGGTAACAGAAGCTTAGCATCTTAGCAGGGTTATGTCTAAAACTGTGGAATTCCTTTGTTACATGGGCACCCAAGCATGTGCTTCAAAATGTTTTCTTCTGCTGTACTGCTATAGCTATGGGTGATATTATAGGGTGCACATTTAGAGCCTTTCCCCCAATTGCTGAGATACTGTACACTCATCCTTGAGTCAACAAAAATCTATTTTAACAGAATTGCTGTCCCCATACCAATTCCTATCTACACTATATTCTCAGTCATGGTCAGGCACCCCCCCCCCCAAGGGTAACATATGATAAAGCTTACACAGTTTTACACACCTTGAGACTGTCATTGGATGGGACTAGAAGAAGGAGGAAACTGCTAATTTAACAATGGAACACCTAAAAGATGAATAATCATAGGTGGGATACAATAGAATAAATGCTTTAGAAATGATATAGTTGTTCTTGTAATTCAAGCCATACTATTGTCAAAACTAACAGTAGCTAGAAAAAGTATGGATCAAGCAACTCCTGTGGTTCCTGATTATAAAAATATAAATATAGCTATAATGATACCATTAATGTACATTTTGGTGGCTTTTTGGTCATATCTTCAGGTTTGATCTTTTCAAGCTGTGAAGGTTTTAGTTAACATGGTGCCTGGCATACCTTTGCAGGCTTACTCAATTGCATCATTTAAAAAATATTTTCCAAGTAAGCTTCATTCTTTTAGTTTCACACTAGTACAGAATGCTGTAACACTAAGGTGCAGAATTGCAGATTACTTAACATGTCTTCAAATATCCAGAGCAGTGGTGGGTTCCTGCTGGTTTGGACCAGTTTGCTAGAACCGGTAGCGGGAATTTCCCCCTGCTCACTGAACTGGCAGCGATGGCCAGCTGGACATGCCCCCGAACTTCTGGCTTGAAATCTGTCTACCAGAGCGAAATGTACTCGAAAATAACCCTCTGCGCATGTGCAAAGCCTCCGGCGCATGCACAGATTATTTTAATGTGGGAGCAACGGGGGCGCGTGCACAAGCATAGTGAGCACATGTGCGCAAAATGTGCACTTCCGGCGCAACCCTGAACTGGTAGAGAAGATAAGTGGAACCCACTCCTGATCCAGAGTGATTAAGTCAAACTATATGGAAAGTTAAAAATTACTTGAATTTTTAAAATGGTAAGTTATTCTTGATTCTGAATCTGGAGCTAGATACAAAACCCAAAAAATTAGAATCATATTATTTCCAATTTATCAATCAAAACTAATCCTCTGGGTATTTGTGGATTGGCTAATTAACAACATCATGATGGATCTCGGCTGAAAATCTATTTATACTGGGAAGCTGGACCACAAGCAATTTATTCAGCTCTTATTACTGAATTCACCCAATATACTAAACTTTAAATCAGGTGACAAATTACCACTGATGCAGTCATACAATACTCAGAGGTAGTTTCTAAATCTTATTACTGCTGGTTCGCTCAGGGGCGCGCTGTGGCCACGCGCACTTTGCGTGCGCATGCGTAGTGCTTTAAAAAAGCTGTGCATGAGCAGAAGCAAAATCAAAGATGGTGGCACCTACACCGCCGAAAGAATAGGCTCAGGGGCGTGGCAGGCCCGGGTTGCTAACGGTTATACTGAACTGTGCTGGTAAATTACTAACAGTACAGTAGAACTGGACCGAACCATTAGGAACCCACCTCTGCTGGTAGTTCTCAATAACCATTTGTTTAGTGACTGTTCGAAATGATAGTGGCACTGAAAAAAAGTGAGTTATGACAGGCCCTCACACAACCATTGCAGTATCCCTATGGACACTGGATCAAAATTTGGGAACTTGGCAACTGTATAAGTCTAAATAAAGTATATTGTCTCTTGATGTAATGACCTGATTCACACAGCATACTACAATAGTGGCTATGTTATCAAACCATGTATCATTTTAGCCTAATTTAGTGTGTTGGGGAACCCAAGTGAGTTGCAATTAAATCTGGTTCTAATCCATTAAACTAAATGGATGTTGAAGAATTGGCATACTGTACTATATCTTATTAAATGGAAGCTGATCATTTTGGGGATTCCTTTTCAGTATAGAAAAATCTCTTAATCAAATTTGGTGGACATATGGTAACTAAAAATAGGATTCACAATGAAATTCTCAAAGAGAGTTTGCTTGTGTTTTCAGTGTAACCATATAAAAATAATTACCCTGAAGCACATAAAAATTATTTTCTAATTCTAGATACCAACAAGCTGTGTAAGATTTAAAGAATAGAAAATGACACTTCAGAGAGGAAATGGTGTTCAGCATAATATATCAGAAGCTAATTAAGTGTAATTCCATTCCCTACACTATACTCATAGAAAAAAAGAACAGAAGAATTGTTCTGCTCTGTTTTGTTCTTTGAATTATTTTATACTTATGGGATGCCTTCTACATATTCTTCCACTGATATGCATTTATTAAATGTATGGAGGCTAAATACCCCAGATTTCTAACTTCTGAATCATTCACTTGTGGCCGAAACAGGTTAGAGCATTTAAAAGTCATGAGGACTTCCATTGTTTTTACTGATTAAGTATTAGCTCTAGCAGTTGATCAGGGATTATGGTTAAAAGACTAGTATATCCTCTGGGCAAAGGGAAGTTGTTCTCACTAACACTTTAATAGGCCTTGCTACCTAATAAACAATTGCAACCTTAAACAAGTATTTAGCTCTGATGTTAATCTCTATGATTAAGCGGGGAGACCAATAGTCAAGATTGTGAAGAAGGCCAGAAGCCCCTTTACAGCAAGAAAGGTCAGAGGATGTGAGGGGCAGGATTTGCATGACCAACAAGCAATCAGAGAAAAGTGGCGGGAATATGCAGAACAACTTTACACAAATGGAAAAACCAAGGCCAGGAGTTATAAGAAGAAAAGCAAACCTACCAGAAATGGATCCAGATATCATGGAGAAGGAAATAGGATAGGCATTCAACCAGTTGCCTAAACGCAAAGCTCCTGGAGTTGACGGAATTCCAGCAGAGTTGCTGAGACCACTGCCAACAAAATGGCAAATTTATGGCAGTCCGATTAGTGGCCAAAAGAATGGAAAAGGTCAATATTTATCTCAATACCAAAGAAAGGTGATACAAAAGACTGTTCAACCACTGAACCTTTGATACCACTGAAGCTTTGATACCACACATGAGTAAAATTCTCTTGAAAATAATCGAGCAATATTTCAATCCAATCTCCAATAGAGAGCGTAAAGGAAGAACACGTGTGATCATATTGCCAATCTATGTTGGATGATGGAAAAAGCAAAGAAATATCCCAAAAAAACTTTACATGTGATTCACTTTCTACACAAATGCTTTTGACTGCATTGACCATGACAAGCTCTGGAACTGCCTGAAAGAACTGGGAATATCACCACACCACATCCAGCTTCTTCAAGCAGCCACTGTAGGAATGGAATATGGAGAAACAAAATGGTTCAGGCTTGGAAAAGGCACTCTGCAAGGTTGCATCCTATCAACTATATTTTCAACATGTACACCAGGGGTGTACAAACTCGCGTCATCATGGCGGTGTCATGTGACTTATGGTGATTTCTTCTCCTTTTGTTAAACCAGGTATGGCCTGCACGAGACGCATCCGGACTGTGGGCAGCGGGTTTGACACCCCTGATGTACACAGAAATAGTTAAGAGAAATGCACATTTGGAGGAATCTACCATTGAGATTAAGTAGGAATATTATAAACCTCTGCTATATGAATGATACGATTTTGCTTGCAGAAAGCAATGAAGATTTGGGATGGCTAATCCTGAGAGTCAAAGATGACAGTGACAAATTTGGTCTGTACCTTAATATTAAAAAAAAACCAAAATACCACTCAAAGCCAAGATCATCAAATAAAGACTATGATGCTTTGGCCATGTCATGTGAATGGACTCGCTTGAAAAGTCGATCATGCTGGGAGTGATTAGCGGAAAAAGGAGAAGGGGCTGCCCTGGTATCCAATGGCTGGACACTATAAAGGATGACCCTGGAATGACCATGATGAATCTGAAGGAAGTGGGGCAAGACAGAGGGACTCTCAAAGGTCTGAGGCCAGACCTGGGCCAAACCAAGCAAAACTAAGCAAGCACGCTCAGTAACAGTCAAGCCAGCAATTCGTTTATTCAGGCTAGAGCCTTGGTACACAATGAGTCCAAGGTTGGTGTAAAGTCAGCAATGGGAGCGTCCACGTCCCAGCGCGCTTTACTCATTTTCCCATCTTACAACATCCCATCTATTTTCTCAACATAAGGGTCAAGCGAAAGCTACTGTATAGAAACAGAGGGGAAACCCCACACTCAGTGGCACTGATTGGGTAATGAAACACATGCAGGTAAACAACCAAGCTCAGAGAACACCCCCCGACTCCAAACCAAAGCAATCTTTTTCAACTTCAGGTAGTTATTACCTTACTGCTGATCTTTATTGCAGTGTGTAACAAGCAAAGAATGCAGAGGACCGAATGTCAAGTGTGATTCCTATGTAACGTGTGCATACACTCAAGGGAAATTGGTGTCATTGTGTAAATGATATTTCCTCATCAGCAGAAGAATTAAATGAATTCTAATTTGTTCTGATTAAGCTGACTTCTGAGAGGAAATGTGGGCCATTTTCATAATGGCCTCTACTTAAAGAACACTTCTGGTAATGACACCTTCCAACATTTGTTGACATCACTGGCACACAGCTGAAGTAATTTGGAGCTGAAGGGAAAAAATGGACTCCGTTGTAAAGCCTAAAGCACTGCAGTCCTAGATAAAGAACATGGACCACTTTTCTTTCCCAAAGTTTGGTAAAACTAAAGCATGTGATTTTTCACAATCCCGTTGCATATCGATTACACACTTTGATTGATGGGACCCATAGATGGGACAAGTGAAGCAAATACCCAAGCGCTATCCAATTTGAATAGGTGAGTAGAATGCACATATTACAGCATGTCAACTTGGCATTCGGGTCACCAGCTCTGCTGGTTGGGGGACGATATATGTCCATTTCATCTGATTCACGAAGCTGAAGGACTTGTAAGGACTGGTATCCGTTCTACGTATTCCACCATTATGTGGCTCTGGAGTGATGTATCACCATCTCTCAGAAAACTGGTGAGGAGAAACTCCGGTCTTGGAAACGTTGGTTTGGACTGGTTTGGGTTAACGTTGAGGGATAATTGCTGACTGTCATGGGATCACCCTTGTGTGAGAAGGGTGCAGCCCAGCACTGATGAGTTCTGTTTTGGTGGCAAGATGGAGATAGAATTGAATGTTTTATTTTGTTTATGCCTGTGGTGCAGAATGCAAACTTTACAGGTAGTCATCGACTTACAACAGTTTGTTTAGTGACCAAAGTTACAACGACAGTGAAAAAAAGTGACTTGTGACTATTTTTCACACTCATGACCATTGCAGCATCACCAGTGGTGAAATCCCTATTTTTCACTACTGGTTCTGTGGGCGTGGCTTGGTGGGTGTAGTGTGTCTTGGTGGGCGTGTCTGGGAAGGATACTGCAAAACCTCTATTCCCACCCCACTCTGGAGGTGGTATTTGCCAGTTCTCCGAACTACTCAAAATTTCCGCTACCGGTTCTCCAGAACCTGTCAGAACCTGCTGGATTTCATTCCTGAGCATCGCCATGGTTATGTGATCAAAATTCAGATCCTTGGCAACTGACTCATATTTATGACGGTTGCAGTGCCCCAGGGTTATGGGAGCCCCCTTTGCGACCTTCTGACATGCAAAGTCCATGGAGAAACCAGATTCACTTAACAGCCTTGTTGCTGACTTAACACCTGCAGTGATTCACTTAACAATGGTAGCAAGAAAAGTTGTAAAATGGGGTGAAACTCACTTAACAAATGTCTCATTTAGCAAAAGAAATGTTGGGCTCAATTGTGGTCGTAAGTCAAGGACTACCTGTAGTTAGACCAAGGGGAATTGAATGCTAGGCAGAAATGCCACTGACAGCTGACTGGTTAGCTGGTTGTAACTTTGAACTGTCACTAAATGAACTGTTGTAAGTCGAGGACTACCTGTATTATTAGGCCAGGATTTTCAGTGAGTTCGGTCAGCATGATGGCCATGTTTTGGTGGAGTCTGAGTCAATCTTTGGTGACATGGCATTTACATTGGCTTTTGTTATGTTATTTATGTCATTGTTATTTTAAATTGTTTTTAGTACCAAGTTGGGTGGCTTTTAAATAAACAAACAAGTCTCCACCCAGAAAGTAACAATTACTGCCATGAGATCTGTAACCCAGTGATCCTCAAGCCAACCACGCCTTTCCCCGCTACCCCATTTTTCATTGTCTTAAAAGAAAATACATTTTCCCTTTTTGCCCTCCTACCCCCATTTTTGCATTGGCAGGTGACCATTTGACTCGCCTCCTTTTTTTTTTTTCCCCCAGCCACACAAATGAATCCATGCATGAGTTGACTCATGAATCACCCATTCCAATCATGAAGTCTGAATCACCGGACTAGAGGACTAAAAACCTACTGCAAGGCGCTAGTCCTCAGCAAACCTCTCCAGCTCAACTCCACACCTCCTTTCAAGGGATTCTCCTCTCTACCTCCCTTCTCGCTCCTGCAGGAAGAGGGACAGTTTGAAGAGGGGACGAAACCACTTTGAAAAGTGGAAAGCGGCCGTTTCTGGGCTCGGCTGCCCAGTTCCACGTTGCTGGTTTCTGGGTGAGCTTCCCAAGTATCAGGAGCATCGACTTGAACTGTAACTATAGTAGCTGCGCGATCTCTTGGGTTTGACGAACCTATTCATCCCAAAGGGGGATGTTCCCGCCGCTGTTCCCGGGAGGGGGGGAAAGTGGGGACGCTGGGCTTTCTCGGGGAGACTCCCGTCTTTTGGGGACCCCGCCTCTCCACGTGGGGTTCCTTTGAGAAAGCGACAAAGCCGCCCTTCTCGCCTGTTTACAAGCAGTCGGCTTTGGAAGGCGCCACCGAGCCAGGGCGGGCGGGGGAGAGGTGGGAATTGCAGGAGCAGCGCCGCGATTGGCGGCCGATTCTCCAGGCCGAGGGCTTGACCGCCCCCGGCTCACCCTTAATCCCAAAGGGCCAGCTGGAAAGGGCTCTTGCCGAGGCTGAATTTCCGCCCTCCACCAGCCCCATCGGCTCCCCCTCTTTGCTGAGGGGGTCAATGGTACCTCACCATTAAAGAGGATCCAGGTTGAGTTCCTTTAGTGAAGGGAGAGAGAGAGAGAGGAGGAGAAGCGGCGAGATTAGTAGCTGCGCCCGAGAAACAGGAGCGACCGCGCTTGTCAAGAGTCAAATTAATTACACTCGTTCCCCCCCCCCCCC
>JANHFT010003221.1:66829-87032 GCA_032467955.1 Pseudoxenodon macrops | reverse complement strand
TCCCGAACCCAAGCGTCCGCTGTGGATTCCTCCCATCGGTCAGCAAAATAGGCCAGCCGGCCCCCGATGGGTAGGTCAGGTAGGTTTTCATTTAGGGCATCTATAAGAGCGACTTCCTCCCCCCGAAAGGGCCGCCTAGATTTAAAGGGACGACTCCTGTCAGATCGATCCTGCCTGTTATGTTGGCGTTGGGCAAAATATCCCTGGGACTGGCTGTAATATCCTTGGGATTGGCCAAAGTACCCCGGTGACTGGTTGAAGTACCCCTGGGACCTATACGACCCCGCACCTGAATCCTGCTGCCTGAAAAAAGACCTCCTAGGATAGGGGACCGCACGATATTCCGCCCGTCTGGGCATGGCTGGCAATATCTTGCACTTATTCTTGGACTCGATAAGCAGGGGTTCCAAGAAGTAGGGCTTCTTTTCAACAACATTTTAGTTTTTAAAAAAAGACTTTTTAATGCCTTCAAATTGACTGTTGTTAGGGTGAAAGCAGAAAGGATATCTCTCCCCAACCCTAGCTTTGAAAGATGGACATCTCTGATGGTGTTCTTGAAAATAAAATAAAAAACATAGCAACTTTGCTCTTCTGCTGCTCAGATGTTTACCTCATTCCCCTTGATATGCAACTGCTATTTTATGGGAGAAAAGGACCTTTTGTCAGTGGAGAAGTATTTCAGAAATTGGTAAAAGATGGGGATTGAAAGAGTAGCAGGCTGCGTGGTTTTTTTAAAATAAAAGCCTCCAGGACAAGGAGAAGGAGGAAAGGGGAGCCTTTGTTGGTCTTTGCAACACACAGCTTTGCTAACAGGCAATGCTTAAAGCTCCTCTTAACAATGTACATTTGCTCTCACTAGCTCTTCCATTGATTTCTTCCTGCCCTCCACAGACCTGGCTGCAGTTAAGCCTTGCGTCTTCCACGTGATGCTGAGCTGAATCAGATTTTCCTTTTAGTTGTTCGATCAAATTTTCCTTCCTACAGCTTAGAAGGCTCACTTGGGACCTTATAGTAATTGCCTCCCCATGCTGTACTGCTGATACCTTTATTGTATTGGTGTAGGATTTCAGAGGATTGTGTTTAACATGCAGTGAGCTGCAGCAATGCAAACAGCCTCACTGTTTAAACAAGCATCCATTAGGCCAGGAAACAAGACAGTGCCAGTCCATTTGGTGCTGTTTAGTGCTGGCTGCTTACAGCAAAAATTGTGCGGGAGTACCGGGGAGGAGAAAAATTAGGGGAGAAAGAAGGAGGGTGCATGGCAATTCTGCAATGTCAGAAAAATATGGAGGGCATCTTGGTAGTTTTGTGGGAATGCAACATGGGGGACGGGGGTGTCACAAACTGTTGTGGATAGAGATATGTGAACAATTCATTAATATCTCACTATGCTAAAATATCAACCCTCCCACTCAAATGTCATTAACATGTCCTGCATGAAGAGCTCAAAAACACAGCGTGCAGTGAGTTTTTTTTTTAATACTTTCTTTTTCCACCAAGTGAAGAAAAGGGAGGCATTTTCCCAAGCAGCTGAAAGAATTATTTGTTCAGGCAAGAAACCAAAAAGCCATGGTGCTTTGTGTAACAGCCTGATGCACTACATTAAAATAACAGTTATAATTTTAAAACCCTAAAGACTTAGCTTGCTTAGATTAACAGGGCAGGAGCAGCAGCAATCCTTTTCAGCATTTCTAATAATGGTCCTTTGTTTAACTGATTATGAAATGGTCCTAATCCAATTTTTCTATTATTTTGCACAATAGGAACCTCGTTTGGAATTAAATAAATAAAAACAAAACAGCTGAAAATTCATATACACTCAATATACTTTAAAACTAAATTGTATATGTCTTGTTATCTTTTTTTTTTATATCATGGATGCTCTTAGTTTTCAGTTTTTTCAGGGGCTTCAAAATGTTTCTTAAAAGTTCAACTCCTTTCCTAAATAGGAGAGTGTACTTTTATTGTGTGACTGCCAGAGGCATCTGTTCAGTGCTGCATGGGACATTTCTGGTGATGAGTAATGCACTCCACACTGCTATGCAACTTGTAAGTGCAGTTTTGATGCTCTTCTCAATAACTGTACACAGTTTTATTGTAAATATAGTAGCCCTTAAACGCATACGAATACACAGAAGACTCAAAGCCTATAGTTTCCTTGTAAGACTTCTGCATTCCCCTAACTGCCATCAGAGCATAGGTCACAGTTCCCTGTTTGCCTACCTCTTGGCAAAGGGAGGAATAAATAAGGCTCGCAAAACAGGGATTCCTTTTGTTGGAAAATTACTGTGGGTAATAATATGCAGTTTAGTTTGCACCCGGCACGCTTCCAATCCTTAGGTCCACATCAGAAAAAGAACATACAGTAAGACTTTCAATTCAGTTAGAAAAGTACAGCTTATTTATTAAAATCAGCAAAAAAAAAAAATTTAAGTGACCAAAGCAGGCAAATGTGAAAAATATGAATAATATCTAAGAATTTATATTAGCTATAAAATATAGCAAAAAGTACGGAATTTTCCAGAGCCACTGGAAACAATAATGGAGGTAAACAAGGTGGACAATCCCAAAGTACACAGCAGCCGAATAGAGATGGAAAATAGGTCACCGTATTATCCCTCCTCCATTCTGCACCGTTAAAGTAAGAGTTTAGTGAGCAAAGATGATGTATCCGATATTTTCTTCACTGCTTAATCTGCAAAATTCTTAAGGCATTAATCCGGGATGCTGTACTCAGAATTACATAGTACAGAATGGGAAAGAGATGTTTTTGAAGGCGTTCGTTTTCATAAGTTTGATCTTTAAGGCAGAGAAAACATTTGAAAAACTATGTCTTTCTACATGCCAATAGTGTACACTTCCCCATTGCAATTCGGACTGGCAACTCTCTCACTGAGTGGCATGAGCATTAAATGAAACATCACATGAGCACATCGATTTACATCAGTTCCAGCTGTGATGGTTAAGCAAATCACCATGAGTCGTTAAGTGTGATTTGATGTGACCCTAACTTGTAACTTCCAACCAGCTTCCCCATTTACTTTGCATGTGAGAAGCCAGCAGAGAAGGTTGCAAATGGTGATCACATGATCATGGAAGATTGCAACCATGGTTACAACCAGGTTATAACCCTAGCTACAAAGTGCCGAATCATGATCCTGTGCAATGGCCGTAACCTGGAGGATTGATCGTAAATCTCCTTTTTCAGCAAGCATGGTAGCAACTTGAAATAGTCACTGAATAAGTAATTAGTAAGGAAGGATTACTTGTATGTTTTTTAGAATAAGAGCAGTGTCTGGTGGGACATCTGACTGCTGTAATCTTAAACCAACTGGCCCAACAAGGAAAAGAAATGGAAGAATAGTACCAGAATATCCTGGCAGCTAAGCAAGAAGAGAGAATTGAGATACTTACTTCCAGACAAAGGTACTAGACTAGGACCTGAAAATGTCCAAGCAATTATTTTAAATTCTATTATGCAAGGTTGAGTATGTTGTGATGCCATGAATTTTTTTTTAACAATGATTTAGATGTTTATTAGAATTGGAAGAAACATGGTATCACCATTCTTTATTGGTGAAAATTCAGTGTACAGTTTTTTACCTTTATAGAGTATATGTACAGTACATCCATGGAGCTTTATATATTGCATGTTTGATTGCTCTGTGCACATACATTGAAATAATTTTTGTTTCAACATTTTGATATTTTTTTTGGCAGTTGAAACAATATTAGAGCCCTCCAGTGATCAAACTCATTTTTCTAGGTTATGGAAATTCTGCTTGGGTAGTGTTTTTATTAGCATTTCTTTTGCATTTCCCTTTGTCAGCAAAATGTGGTTTTGGCTTTTGTTCAAGAAGCAAGTAAGAAAATTGGATTTTCAATTGTTGATAACAGGTGTACATTTTTTGATGGCAGTTGGAAAAGGTTAAATGATTAAATAAGTAAAAATAAATTTTATATTAACAATGCTAACTTGTTTCAATATTCATGGTCACTTTGCTGACTGTCCAAAAATATCAACCGTGAACCTGACTGCCTTAAGATGGCTAAATCAAGATTTACACAAGGGTGCCAGAATCTCTTATGAATATATGGGGAGTATGTGTTGAGGGGCTTAGTAAGAATAACTCCTGTGTTTTATGACGTCTGTCTTCGTATACTTCACATTTGTTGTGGCTCCGGTCTAGAGGAAACACCAAGCCCCATCATTCTAGCAGGATCCAGCATCCTATGAGTTACCAATAAACATCAAAATGTCTTACTGTGCCCCAGATGAACAAACAAATGCAGAGCAATCTGGGATAGCATAGAACATGTTAAGCGGTTAATAACCCCCTTGCGTAATAAGGGTCATGTTTTGTATTACAAGTGTTATATATTTATCTGATGGTGTTGTAACAAAAATGCAGTGACTTTGTCGCACCGTTGATCTTGGAGTGCATATCAGAGGTTACCCTCCAAACAACAATTGGAAGCCACATGTTTAATTTGAATACAAATGTAGTTAAAGTTAATTTAATTAAGTATGAATACGCCCCATGCACTGCATATAACAATGCTCCCTTGTTGCTACAATAAATATATATATAGTTTCATGGGTCTCTGAAAATGCATCTAAGGCTTGATGTGGGCGTACATACACTGTTGTGGCCCCAGATTATATTTTCCACATTATAAACTAAGTGTTCTCTTTTTCTCTCTCTAATTTTTGATATATACAATGGCAGTATTCTGGAGGTAATGAACCATATGCCCAGCTTCTCATTCCTGTGCTTTTTCTGTAGTATAATTTGACCTTCTGCTCTATGCTCTTAGTGCACACAGTTTCCCTTGTACCCTGAGGGAAAAAATGTCAAACATAAACCCTTCCTCTTGGCATCCCTATTTCTTTCAAAGCCTGTCGAGTGTGAGCCTCTTTGTCAGCTTATTTGCTTCACTAGAGCTTGTTCCAAAACTGTGCGGGGAAGACCAAGCCATTTGTGGCCTTCGTTGCACAAAATAAGTTGTTCGTGTTCCTTTTTTTCATAGTAGCTTAGTCTATGACAACTGCAGATTACATGTTCATTGTCCCACTCTGGATAGTACTATGAATGAATTTAATAGTCTTTCCATGAAAATGGTCTAATGCTAAAATAAATTAGCACTCTGGAATGGCTTCCAGCCAGCTGCCAAACATTTCTTAGAAATAAAACACTATAAAACTTTGAAAATAAGTGTCAGCATTCTGGTAGAGTGCAATAATATAAATCTTTATGTACCTATTTTTCCATCAAAATGAACCATGAGATCACTCATATCAAACAAAAACCAAAAAGGAAGTTCAGTAGAAATACATTAAAACTCCTAGTCAGCACTTAAAATAGGATAGAAAATAATGCCATGGCGCTTTGTTAATATACAGTACATATGCCTGAAAATCTTTATGGAATTGAGTTTGGAAGCAATCAAAGAGGTTTCCTTGGAAATCGTTTAAACAAAAGGCTGCTACCTGAACTTAAAGTAACTTTGCCCAAGCACAAATTCAATGTCCTCTTAACAAGATAGATTAAGAAATAGATTATTAATGAAAGAGTAGTGGTACAATTATAGCACATGAACTAATATTTGATATAGAACCAAGATGTAGGATGGAGATGTTTTGAATCCCATAGTTTTTATGGTGCACAAGAGGGAGACACCAAAGCAAAGTCACCTGAGTCATTGTCAAGATGAGAAACAACTCTTAAAAGGGTTGTGTCACTAATAACAGATATATCTCTGAAGTTCAGAAAATTGAGAGCAAGGCCTTTCCATTTGGCAGTCATGAAAATAAACACATTCCAGCCATTTCCAACATGAATGATTAACTTATGGTCCATGGTACACTTCTGCTTTTGAATTGCTATTTTAGGACCCCGGGAATCCCTTTACTAGAATTACCAACATTTTATGGTATCATTTCCTATTGTGAATCTTTGGCAAATAACCAAAATTAATTATTTTAAATTTTTACATTATATACACTATATGCTACTTACAGATTGTTAAAATTTTGGGAAGATGCTTCATCCATTTTGCATCATGACCTTTCCTATTGCTTTCCTTGGCCAGTGAAAAGATCTGATTACAACTTTACAGGAAATACCAGTTCTTTGAATTGGGCACAGAAAGGAAGTGGAATCTATTGAATATAATAATGTATCAAGACAATACGCTTATCATACCCTTTTTAGCCATTTATATTTAATTTTAAAGATAATTCCATAAAGAGGAAAAATGAATAGTTTTTAATTGACAAAATAACCATAGCCAGATTCTAGTTACTCAAGATAATATAAAAACTTCATTACACTGCTTATTTATGGCTTATGTTCCTAAACCCGATGTCAGGCCTGCATTTTGGCCTGCCACACTTTCAGCTGACACGCGACTGCAGATTTCTTCTTATTAAGGAATAAACACTTCTGGAACTAAATGATGTGGGGTTTAACTAAAAAGTATGTGTTTTAGATCTCAGTTTTCTTCTGATTGAGAACAGACTTCCAAAGCAAAATATCATTGTAAGGAGTTTAAAGAAAACATTGAAAGCAAGATAACTGAAGTCTTAATGAGAAAAATTATTTAAAAAGCAATAAAAAGATGGACCCCAAGAGGTTCTAGAGTACAGAATTGATACTTATGAAGATAACAATAACAGTAATAATAATAATATGTTTTAAAACTTAGCAATAAAGTTACAAATAAATAATACTTTAGTAAAATTAGAAATTAAAGCTATAAATAGAAATTACATTAGAATATACAAAAATACAAATAAGACATTAAAATCTATACAATTCTAATTGTAAGGGAATTTTTTATTAAATAGGTAATCACAATGAAAATAATAGATAGCTGAACCATATAAAAACATCATATAAGAAAGTAAGGTGGTGTTCTTGATAAACAGAAGGAAGATTCATTCCCAATAGGTGGTATGTTGATATATACCACTCCATACCATGGAAAGTTTACAAAAATGTCTTATACAACAACAACACACATCCTCCCAATTCTCATGAAGATAAAAGAGGAAGAAAATCACATTTAAATGTCCAAAATTCTACTACTATACCTGTTCTGATAAAAGTAGCTTTAGATTCACATTGTGTTTGTTTCTCAGTCTGGTCTATTTTACAGCAAAACTCAATTAGCAACAAATAATTAATTAAATCAAGTAATTAAGTAATAAACATCATAAGAGGCAGAGTTTAGTACCAAAGCCAGAAGTCCCCAGAGGGGCACTCATATACCTCAGAATTACCCATTCCCCCCAAAAAACAAAGAAAAAGATGGTTTGTAGAGTAAATTACATACCTTTCGGTTTTAGGGGCAATAACAAGGAAAGAGGAAAAAATGGGACTTGAGGGGACAGGAGACAAAATGAAAAGCAAGAGAGAAAAGAGATTATCAACTCTCCCAAATGATTCTTTCTAGAGCCTGGGTAAAAATTTTGTAATAAAATTGAACTATTTTTAGGATGGTACAGTTATTGTCAGGTTAAACTTTATTTGGCCATGCATGATTCCTCATAAAATTACTCTCTTAACAGTTATTTGAAAAGAACATCATTAGTAAGACTAATAATTCTCTTTTTGGAAATGGCCTTTGAATCCATAGATTCAATCTATGAATACAGGAATTATCAGGATAATGGAAATATCAGGACCTCATCCCTCATGACTGACCGTTTTAGAGCAGTAAGAGAGACAGCTGTTGACAAGCACCTCTGCCTTAGTGCTATGTACAGATTGATCCTATAATCATTACTGATAAAGGAGAATATTTGTAGTTCAGGGGCGAAATGAAGGTTCCTTGGTGCCCATTAGAGTTCTAATCACGTTACCTAATTTGGGTAATGAAACATCTGCAAGAAAACAACTAAGCTCAGAAAGCACCAAAGACCCCTCATGATCATCACTAGATAAGATTATTTCTGTAAGTCTTGTCAAATGTCAGTTTGCCCCATTCCTAAACGTAGGTAGAGAAGATAATAATTCTACTCACAAGCAATATGATTCTAACCTTTTTGAGGCTTCCTGCTAATATTTAAATTGAAAACATACCTTCTCCAAATATAGAATATATTCTATATCATATACAGAATGAATACTTTCACAAAGCCTTGTGCCAGCCTAAAACATGGATTCCTTCTTCATGATATCAAATATTGTGTAACTCATTAAATATACTTGGAAAATATTGTATCACAAGCCATATACTATAACTACAGATCTGCAAGGACAAAACCCACAAAGTTAAAACAGGCTATAAAGCAGTACATCCTATATCCGAAAATCATTTTGGAGTTTGTATGCAGAATAGCATTCATAATTGAAACGGAAAACCTTACCTTATGCTACAAAATAGTCTTGGAATTGAAAGTGGGAATAACATGAGTAGAGTGGAGAAGCCTGAAGGAATATAATCCGGTGGTTGAAAGGAATAGGTTCAAATAATCTATTAAAAATCTTTTATCCTGACACATACCCAGCAGAAAACAACTCATTACTACAGATTATATTCTGATTTATTTATGCAGATGGTAAAATTGGGTGTATTTTGGCATACAACATCATTTCTTTTCAAGGCAGAAATTAAGAATTCTGAGAGGCCATAGGAGAATCAAGAAATAAATATGATATAAGATTTTTCAGGACAAAGACATTAAGTGCCTATCTTCTGGTAATATTCGTCCACCAGTTATTCAAAAATTAACTGTACACAAAGTTTATGTAGTTTATCCTTTTAGTCTAAACATATTGTTGTAATTAGAATTTATTGCTAGTGAACAATGGAAACAAGGTTTGTTTCAAATACTTCTCAATTCATTGCTTTTCTCTCGTTCTTGTCTATTTTTATAAAAGAAGTGTAGCTAATATAGTAAAGACATTTGTACGAATTTAAATGTATTTTGTATGAGGTTCAGAACATTTTAACTAATAGGATATGAATTAAACAATGAATATAAAGACTAAGATATAATAGCAGTATGAAATCACAAAACGGAAATAAAAGTTATTTGAAATTTAGCTCAAGATTTAATCCCAGGATATAATTGAAAGTTAATTTTTGAAGTAAAATGAACTTGGATATGGTTAGTGTGCATACATAGGAGACCATGCATATTTTTGGGTGTTCCAGATGAGAAAGGTGATCAGATTAAAGTATAGCAAAGAATTTTTTTTTAATTATCATTTGGTTAAGACATAGCCATAGAGACCACTTCTTTAAGGCTACCAAAGAAACTGGCTGGGTGCATTCATTCAAAGCTTTGCTCAACTAATCTTTCACCTTATGGATAATTTAGGATGGAGAAATAAAATATATCATTACTTGTAATTGCTATGTACTTTTCCAAGGGACTATTTCAGAGCCTATTATTTTATGAGTTTGCTGTAATTTTTGCTCATATACATGTTAGGTTGAAAGTAGAGAATGTTTATCCTAACTCATGATATATTGATATGTGATGCTTATTAATTTATAGATAAATCAGTTTAGATTAATGTCATAGGTTTTGTAGCATCAGATCAATTTTACAAAATAAATTAGTGAGGAAGATTTCAAGTATATTCTTTTGAAAAATTAATTAATGGAAAAATTAATGTTAATGTTTAATTGTTTTATCATAGAACCTAAAGGTATAATTTCAAAAATTTACCAGATTTTATTTGAAATAATTACAGTATGGCACATTTGCTAGAAGGCTAAAAGTGTGAGACTTTGATTCAGAATAACAATTCAGCTGGCTCTTGGTAAAAGTTAAATTTATTGACATTTTGATTTTAATGGCATAAAAGGATGCCGGATAAGCATTAAAACTGAAAAATACTTTACTGATAAACTTGTTTAACATGAGAGCAGATCCAGTGTCTGCATATTTTAGTTCAAAATGCTATATCTCATAATGTGTAACATGGAAGCCAATTACATTTTTCATGTCATATATATATATATATGTTTTTTTGAGGTTTTCACGGGTGCCTGTATGTAAGTCTTTTGTTGTTCGGGTTCTCTCCCGTGTAGAATTAAAGGTGTCATGGGGACGACGTTTCGACGAAATCTCATTCGTCATCTTCAGGTGCTTTTAGCTTGATGTTTTTAGGAGCAATTGCTAATGGTGATACATCACGTGATGGCAATGTGACACTGCGAGTTTGACACCCATGATTGATCTAATTGAGGGCTGCATAAGGGTTGCGTTTGACCTTGGGGGGCCAGGGTGGATGTGGCCAGCTCGACATCACTTGTATTAGGCGTGCCTGTGGTGGCTTGAGCACTCTGCCAGCAAAAATGGGCTCCAGAGCTCCATTTTCGGCTGTAGCAGCCTCTCACAACCCTCTACCAGCTAAAATGGAGCTTGGGAGGGCCGCTCACAGCCCTCCCGAGCTCCATTTTTCCTGGCAGAGGCATTGGAGGCCTGATCTTTACTGTTTTCAGAGCTGTTTTCAGGGCGGCCCCACAGGCAAGATCTAAGTACCCCACGGGGCGTATTTGGATGACCCTTGATCTAGAGTGTGCCAAAGACTTCATGCAGTCTCATGATATGAAAAGGAGGTAAAATGGGAAGGAGGTGGAAAGAAGTATCCTAGAAGAGGAATGGCTGGCACTTTGTGCATGATTATTCCACACTCTGTTGTTTTATTGTATGCTTCATGGCCATTCTGCTTCCAACCTATTGGGCATCTTCCCATGTTATGTATTTTCATGAATAGTTGTTCACTAGATTAACATCTAAGTGTTCCTCTTCCACCTTTTTACAGCTTACAAAGAACATGGTTTTCTTCCCTTTTTTATTAATATAGAGAATGGATAAATACTCCTATAAAGTCTGCAGTTGCTTAGTTAACAAAAGGAGATGTTTCTGATAATCTGACTGGATAGCCATATGGTAAAATCTTTCTATATCCTCTAAGACTAAATTTTTTTTGGGGGGGTGGCAGGAGATAGCTGTGTGCATGTTGACTCTTGGCAACTGCCTGGACAAGACCTGCAATTTTGACAGTTTTCTAGGCAAGATTTCAGAAATGGTTTGCCATTGCCTCTTTCCTAGAGCTGAGAAGATATGATTAGTCCAAGGTCACCCAGTTGGCTTTGTGCCAAAGGTAGGACTAGCCCAGTGACCTAACATTACAGCAAACTGGCTCAGTAGTCAGAGTTATTGATCATTAATCTCTCCTTGCAGCTTGTCATCATATTACTACTACCGGTACTGCATACTATATACTACATCATACTATCATCACTGCTGATTATTAATACCTGTTGTACACCTATGGTTCTTGAAATGACTGATAGGATTGTTTGTTCATACAACATTGTTCAGTTTCTTAGTACTGAACTGTTAGGAGATGTCTGAAACTGTTAGGGCTAATGTCTGAAACTGAACATTTGAGACCTGTTAAAGCATTTACCTGAAATGCATTAAAAAAAACCATCTCTTCAGTCCACCATCTTTCCTTTTAAATATCAGAACCAGAATGATGCTTTCAACGCCATCCAAAAGAAGAAAAATGAGAGAACTCTTAAAGCTCTTTTCCCTCTGAAATTTCCTATTTTTCAAGATTTTAGAGCAAGAGATGCCAAGTTCTTTTGTTTATTTGTTTTGGGGTTTGGCATTTTTGGGTGAGTGGATAGAGAGGTATTTTGAGAATTCAGAGTAAATTCACAGATGCCTCTTCATTTAACTTTGCATGTTAGTTATCATTCATGCATTCCAGAAACTACTATTCTTTAGAAACCTAATCCATCATTCAGGAACCATTGATATACCACAGGCAGGTTTGGGCTGATAATCTTAGCTACAAGTTTATCTGGAAACAAAATGATACTCATCAAGGTTATCTCTTTTTTCTGGCCTGAGCTGACCTCAGCTTTGTAGGGAAAGTACATCAGATGTTTAACTGAGGAGATGTGCTTAAGGGTCATTTGCTGGTCATCAGCACATTTTTAAAGAGAACTAGTACCGATCTTAACTATAAACCTTGGAATCAACAAAGATAATTTCTTGGACTATGTCAGTCTTCCATAGTTCTAATCCTTCAAGTCTGTCGCTTTAAATTAGATTTAGAAGCTGACTAAAGATATACTTCTGCTTAAGGTATTTTAACAGTAGTTGGATCCTGAACTAGATAACAGAGTGTACTAATTAAATGCATTCTCAAATTTGTTTACTGAGTTTTTTGGCACCCACTTTCAATTGGGGTGGACGTGGGAGTTCACTGGTTAAATTCCGGGTAACCACACTTTCTCAGTTCAATAAAGATTCATTCAAAACTAGGTAAATATATATAATATTTTAAACCATTCATTGTATGAGTATCAATCTTGCTGCAAAGGATAAGGTTTGAAGATTGCCGTGTACTGAGATCCAAAGTGATCTTATTTTTAATTTATATTTAAAATGATTATCTGCCATAATCATGTGAAATAAGAACTCCAAGGCAGTTAACATATTCACTGCACATCTTAAACCGATAATTGCTTAATAAATTCATGAAAAGGATTTTTACCTATTGGCATACATTCTGAATTGGCTCAGTTAATTCAATATCCTGCTATTTTCCAATCATATTATTAAATTCATTGAAACTAAAACTCAAGCATGGAGCATAGAAATCAAATATAAAATATTGGTATGTAATTTATATTCTGCAGAATTAAAATATAAAATATGAATAATTTAATCGTTTAATAGCACACACTGGAGTTGCAGACACATTTTAAAGGTCAAAGGAGAAAATAGACATTGTTATCTAGTGTCTTTATAAAGTGGAAATATGAAAGAAAAAACCCATTAATTTTCATTCCAGCTATGAAGTTGACATGTACTATAGAAAGTGGATCCAATAAGTTTCTGTTAGTGTGTTGCAAATCAAGAATTGTTGACTAGGTAGAATGGAGCAACAATTATCAGTGCAAAAGTTATAGGATACTTTTAACAATGAAAGAGTCTTAACTATTTACAAACAGAAAATACGGATTTGTCCCCCAATCCCTTTCATCAGTTACAATGCACTCTTTTGCTCATCTATCCAATAGCATCAGTGTTTCTCAACCTTGGCAATTTTTAAGATAGGTGGACTTCAACTCCCATGATTCTCCAGCCAGCCATACTGACTGGAGAATTCTGGGAGTTGAAGTCCACTCATCTTAAAAGGTTGAGATACACTGATTAGGTACTCCCATATTGAAGGATTGACTTATCCCTGCTTAAATACTGCCATCTGTAGAGGCACTGCCTACTTAGAGAGAGATACTAATACAATGGTGCCATATTACGTAGCACCAGGCATTTCAACTGTGTGCCTCATTTCCCTCCTGTTCCAATGCAATCAGATGCTAAGGTAGATTACAAGGAAAAACCTCCCCACATACCTCCACTAATACTTTAAAACCCACAGAAACACATGATTGCTCCCTCTTCTGAGTCATCTTTAATGCTATTTACTAATGACTTTGTAATCTCAGGTCCAATGGTCGAAGTAATTTTGTTCCCCTTTATTCTTATTGCCCCTTACGCTGCTTTCTTTCCAATGACTCAGGACTTTGCTTTTTAAAAGCCGAGTATCACATAGGGAAGTGTGAGTGAAAAAAAGATATATCAGCCACCAGTCATTCTGGATTACGATTCTTGGCACACAGGATAAAGTAGCTGATTCAAAAGACGGGAATGCAAGCATGTGGATGCCACTTTCCTGGGCCTCCCTGAGATAAATTTCCCGGCTGGTTAGTGTCCCCACCTACTGCGTAACGTAACCAGCTGCTAATCAGTAAAAGAGCTGACTAATGAGAAGATTAGTTATAACTATGCCAGAGCTCAGGGAGAGATGTTTGGTGGTTAGAGCTGCTTCTTAGAATGAAGCTACGAAGGATCCTTGTTTAATGTATAGACTTCTTGCTACAAAATCATTCCAACCTTTTCATTCTAAGGATTTTTATTCCTCAGGTTGGAAGGGAAAAAAAATTCCGAGGAAAGTTGGCTTGATTCCCAAGGCTCCAATTGCGGTGTTGTTACTTGACGGAGCGGTATGAGAAGTTTACAACCAGTTCTGCAATGAGCAAACAGCTATTACCAAAGAAGATGCCTTTGGATTTTAGGAATGTCTGCGTCCTTCTGCCAGATCGAGACCAGCTCAATTTGACTGTTGGGGTAAGTTTATCTAAGCTTGTTTCGGAAATCCTTATGAATAACACAGATAGGTTATTTAGAAAGTGGGAGGAATAAACTAAGAGGTTTTGCAAGTTGGAGAGAGAAAAAAAGCTTGTATGCTGAAAAATAAGTTTCTTTTAAGAATAGATCCATATTAGCATAAGTTGGATCTGCTTCTTCTGAAACTTCTTTTCATATTTGTTTGATGTTTTTGTAGTGTTTGAACGTTGAAAAAGCTTTTCCTTGGAGGCTGTTGATTTAGTTGTGTTAATTTTTCAACATGGTGGACCTGGGGAATCATACTTTTGCAGGTTTTATTATCCTGTATATCTTCCAACAAAATTATGTAGCACTATATTCTGATAATTTTCCCTTGTAGGAAAATAAAAGTTGAAATGTAGTGCAGGTAGTAAGGTAGAGAATGGAGTAATTTGGGATCTATGATGCCTATTAGAGATATCAATAGAATTATGTATCTCTATAGTGTTGCAGGTTTTTCATGCTTTTAAAGATCTGTATTTTAATTAAACAAAATATCACTGAAGTTAACCTTCTATCAGGATTTGCATGTGGTTTTTTTTAAAGTGCAAGATACACCTGTTTAGGTAGATTCCCCTTAGCTGCCTGACTTAAAATGTGTATTTTCTATTTCTAGTCATGCACAGACCTGTCTATTTCTTTCTTTCTTTTTAATCTGTTCTGTCACTGAAGAGAAAAGTATCAAAGAAAGAAAAGAATAGAAAGCTTACTGAGCGCTTTAAAATCACCTGGGAAGATGAAACATGGAGCTGTGTCTTCAGAGTAAACTGTCAAAAGACTATAATTCATTCTCCCACTTTGGTTTTGAATAACATGGCCCTTCAAAAAGCATTAAAAAAAACAACATAAACAGCCCCCCCCCCAAAAAAAGTTGCTGAATTTCCTAATGCCTTTACAACTCATCTGTTTACGTGGTTTCATACATTGTGTCTACTTACTTCTAAATACCATATTTTTCACCCTTTTTAATGCTGGATATTCAAGACAGGTTTTTTTCTCTTTTGGTATTTATGTGTTATAATGCACATCCTGAGATGAACTGATCTAGCACTTACTTACTTATACCATATGTAGAGCCCCAAACTCTAGCTGGCTTATTTTTCTTGCCACTCCTCTTGTACCATCATTTTATTATCAATTTCCCATACTTTGTTCTTCTACTATTTGTCTCGTCCTTCCTCAAATTGCTGCACTTCAGAAACTGAATTGCAGTTCATCAAAATGGACCCACTTTGAACACTGACTGTGTGGGTAGAAATGAAGGGTGCAGTGCCATTATCTCTGGGAGGGTGGTCTAACTTTGTATATACATTTCTTGAATTGAGCTTTTCTTTTCTTCATCATACATTATTCAGTAAACTGCCATGGGCACAAATGAATTCATAATCTTTGTGAATTTGTAATAATAATAACCCTTATATGGATTCAAGTTATACTTTATAAACAGACTTCTTCAACTTAGCTTTGTGACTGAATACCTCAAGAAATATTAAGCCTGTTTGAAGTCTAGATTCTGTATAGAGCTCATCATGCTGTTTTCTGGGGAGTGGGGGGGGGAGCATAAGAAACTACCTAGAGTGGATTTCCACTTCTCATATTATGTTCCTTACTGATGCTCTTCCCATAGCTGAATTTCAGGGATGTCTCATTTCAGGATTGCATGGCTGCAAAAGCAGCCTCTCCACAGCACCTTTTTGATTCTGAAAAAAGACATAGTTGCTTTAATGAATTGCATACAGGTGTTACATTCATATTTCTATACATGTTCATTCTGTTTAGGTAGGAGGATTACGTTCCTTCACGGGGGAAATAGGTAGAGGTGGGATTCAGCAGGTTCTAACCAGTTCTGGAGAACCGGTAGCGGACGTTTTGAGTAGTTCGGAGAACCGGTAAATACCACCTCTGGCTGGTCCCAACCCCATCTATTCTCTGCCTCCCAAGTCCCAGCTGATTGGGAGGAAATGGGGTTTTGCGGTATCCTTACCCTGCTACGCCCACCAAGCCACGCCCACAGAATCGGTAGTAAAAAAAATTGAATAACACCACTGGATATAAGTCTATATCATGACATGATATAGAATGTAAGAAAGTCAAAATATGGTTCCCTCCAATTTAAAATAAGATATTTTTTTAATAGCTTGCTTCATATTAAACCTTTCAAATTATCTCTTTCAGTAGTTACAGTATATTATTAGCAAAACATTTTTATAAAACTGTTCCTTAAAAATGAGAAATCTGTTTTAATGGAATCATGCTTAAAATATTCCAATTTCCTATGATTCTCACAGTATAAGTAGCCCTCGACTTACAAAAGTTCACTTAGTGAACAAAAGTGACTTAATGATCATTTTTCAGTTACAACCTTTGCAGCATCCCCATGGTCATGTGATCAAAATTCAGATGCTTGGCACCTGGTTCATACTTATGACCGTTGCTGTGTCCCAAGGTCATGTGGATCCCCTTTTGCAACCGTATGACAAGCCAGTCAATGGGGAAGCCAGATTCACTTAACAACCAGGTTACTAACTTATCAATTGCAGTGATTCACTTAACAACTATGGCAAGAAAGATCATGAAATGGGGCAAAACTCATCTAACAAATGTTTCACTTAACAACAGAAATTTTGGGCTCAATTGTGGTCATATATCGAGGACTATCTGTACTTCATAAGACTTCAGAATGGACTTTATATAGGGATCAGAGTTAAGAACTTTAAGAAGCCAGTAGCTCACATTGACTTCAATTATTTGTAATCACCACTATTACTAGTAGTAACTAGAAAGTCATTTGAAACTTAAAACTGAAAATATAAGCAGACTTTAATCACCAGACTTGGTCTGGCTTTCACTTTGGAATAATTCATTGCGGACCACCAGTTTAAATCAGGTCCAAATACATCCAGGAAGTTTGAAATATAGTTCTTCCTAATTGACTGGATAATTATTCCAAATAACTGTTTTCGAATATTTAAGGGCATAGTTATAGTATAAGCCTCAACTCAAGCTATTAAAAGTATAAAAATGCAATACCTGTGGGAAGCAGTCATGAGATCCTGGTAAAAGATGCAAGTTGCTTTGAAGAGTTACAGACCAGTGCTATTTTGATCTTTTAAATTGCTCAGTGTGTGTGTGTGTTCTAATCCAACCCCATGCTCAGGCATGAGACCCTAAACCAGTGCTGGCAAATCTTTTCAGCACCGAGTGCCCAAACTGGAATGCACGAGTGCGCTGGAGCACTGGAAGCCCGAAGAACAGCTGATCTTTGCCAGCTGATGAACCTTCATAGTGATCATAGGGAAGCACTGATTTGACCCCTTTCTAGTATGCGCACTGGCCAGCTGGTCTTTGGGTTTCTGGCACTCCAGTGCGCAGGAAGACCAGCTGGTTAGCGCGCATGCTCGCCCGAGAAACCAGAAGAGCAGCTGGTGACAGTGTGCGTGCCTACAGAGATGGCTCTGCGTGCCACCTCTGGCACATGTGCCATAGGTTTACCATCATGGCCCTAAACCATTTCAGACAAGTGACTGTGCAGTCTGTTCTTCAAAGCCTCCACCAATGAAGCACCCACAACATCTGAAGGCAGGGCATTCCATTGGTCAATTGATATAGTATATTTTGGTATAATACATTTTTGACAAAGTATATATTATATATTGCTATAGTAGATTTTTCTGACTTTCTTTTTTCATGATCTAATTCTTAATTTTTACTTCTTTTTTTTTAATTGTTGCATTTTGTAAGTCACCCGGACTTGTAGCAGATTAGGGCAGCCTAGAAATCTGATAAATAAATAATCACCTCCGTTCACAAGAATTTGACATTCTTGTTGGAGATCTTCTAAGTTAGTTAGAAATGAGAATGGAATAACCAGTCTTTTTCTCCTCTGAGCAAATATTAATTAATGCTTGTGATATTCCTGCCAAGGAGGATAAGTGACGAGGGTTCAGGAAGCCAGAGGACCCTTATTCCTAAAATTCCTCTTCCTTTTCCTGATTTTGCAAAAGGTCCTTTTTACTTTTACTTCCCTGCTGGTGCATGAAGTTCTACTGTTTTGTTTTAATGCAGTGATATTCAAGTTTCTATCTTTCCCTGAGGTTAGATTATATCTGGGGTGCCAAACTCAAGGCCCGTGGGCCAGATCCGTTCCTCAGGGTGCTTAAATCTGGCCCACGGGGCCGGCCTGGAAATAGCAAAGGACCGGCACATGGTACCTCTGGCAGCCAAAACGTGAGGGCCCCCCAGCCCCATTTTGGCTGACAGAGGGCTGCATGAGGCCATCGAGGCCGAAAACAAAGGATGGGGGGGGCCTCATTCCCACCCACCCCGTGCCCCCTTTTGGCCAGCAGAGTGCTGCAGGAGGTGTCCGTCCCATATCTCCCCACACCCCCGCTGGCCCATGGAGGGAAACTACAATGCTGATCCAACTCTCGAAGAAATCTAGTTTGACATCCCTGGATTATATGATAGTTTCAAAATGATTTTTCAGAAATTGTCCAAGATCATTCTCTTCACATTTGTCTATATCAAATGTGCTTTTTCCGGATGTTTTTCAGTATCATCTTGACTAGAGCCATGAAAATGGTAAACCACCCTGGAGAAACCGGGTGGAAGAGCAGCAGCACACCCATTTAACAACTACTTAAATAGCTTTTAAGAGAAACAATATGCAGTATCGGGATAGGCTATATCCATTTTTAAAGAGAAATGGAAGGGCCTTTTTGTAGCATTGCATTTCTGGTAGAGAATCTTGTTTGTTGATATAGTAGTCTTTGTATAAATTGTGAAGAAAAACAGCAGATATGCTGATGCATAGTACTGAATGTAGTATTTCCTTTTGATTTCTGGAATGTCTTGCTTTATTTACCTAAAAGGGTTTTCCCCCCGTATAATTTACCCTTAAAATGGGAGTGTCATTTTAGAATTGTTGAGACTATGACAATGGAAGCAGACCAGTTTTTCCCTTTTGTAACAATGGATTATCTCCCTTTGGGGTAAATTCTGATATTTAGTCATTTCCGTAATTGTTCAGAATTAGGAATTATCATTCCTTCCCCACTTTTTCCTCCCAGCATTGAGTATAGGATGAGAATTAAGATTTGGCTGGGTTCTCTTTTCCATAGCTTTAAAATATAGTGTGTAGTTTTCCATTGTTTTGTTGTTTTGTTTTCCATCTATAGAAGCAAAGCTTCATAGCTTCACTTCTATCTGTATGATTTTGTATTCTTGTGGTGGAGCAGATACAAAAGTTCTCTGAGATGGAGCTGAAGTGCTAGTCAAAAGGAAATGGGTGTTAATTCAGACATGACAGTAACATACAATTAGGACAAGCTTCAATTTCAAACTCTGGTTTGTTGGTTTCAGATCAAGGTCATGACTTGTCATGCATTAAATATAAAACAGATTTTAATAGGAAATCAAAAATGGATAACCTAGGTAAATGAGAACCCAGATTGTTGGGGTCAATATGCTTAGAGAGGGCTATAAAGCATTGTGAAGTGGTATATAAGTACTGTTATTGCTATTGCTAACCTGATCACCTGCAGATAATTTCTAAAGCAAATGCCACCTTGGCCAATTAAGTAATTAAAATCCATTTAAACACTTTCTCCTGGACTTGTAGGATGTGGATCTACTGAAGCAAGAATCAGCAATGCTCAGGCCATGTTGAACCATTGTATAAAAATGAAAGAGAAAACAATGTTCAAAGTCTGTTAATTTGAAGCTTAGGATTTAAACCTTGGGCTGGCGTATATATATATAGGGCAGTGATGGCAAACCTATGGCATGCGTGCCACAGATGGCATGCAGAGCCATTTCTGAGGGCACGCGAGGTGCTGCCCTGTAAATAAACGACCCAACGGGCAAACTGGAAGTGACTTCTGGTTTGCCCATAGGGCCGTTTTTCGTCCTCAGGAGGCTTCCCTGAAGCCCCCGGAGCGTTTAAAACGGCCCAGCAGACAAATCGAAGTCACTTCTGGTTTGCACGTT
>JANHFT010003221.1:6709-24380 GCA_032467955.1 Pseudoxenodon macrops | reverse complement strand
TTTAGAAGACAGGCTAAAATAAAATATAACATAGCATGTAGGTCTGATCCTGGTATTCTCTAATTCCTGAAATAAGCAACATTTATCTGAAAGGGTCTATTTACTCAGTAGAAACATTTCTTGATTTTTTTGGGCATATTGCTAAGGAAAAGACATTCCTCAAAGAAGGAATCAGCTACTAAGAAAAAAATAATAGCTTCATTATAAATTATCTGGATTTCTAGTCTTTTTAGGGCAACAATTGTTGAAAAGAACAGATGTGCCATGCCCTTTTCAGAGTCTGAATCTGCATTTTATCTGAATTCTAATGTATTGTCTTAGACTGAATTTTTACCACCTTTGAAAATTTATGATTAAGTGATTATTCCATAAGAATATGCTGCATCTTGTACACAATATGCTGCATCTTGTATGTATTTCTCTACCCTTAGTGCATCTGTAGATTACCACCCAGCTTTAAAGAAGCCAAAATCACCATGTTTGGCTTCTTTACAATTGTGAGTCTTTGTAGTGTCTGTATATCATTTGTGTCTTTGTATTGTAGTGACTGTATATCACAACCTATCCGATTATGTAGGGGAAATACCAGGGGTGGGATTCTACAGGTTCAGACAGGAACGGTTGTTAACTTTCTAAGCAGTTCGGAGAACTGGTTGTTAGAAGAAATCCCCTTTTGCTTTTTTTCCACTTTACAGGGTTAATCCTGTAAGGAATTACAATATTCTGATGTTTCTAGCCTAATCTTTAGTGCCTGTCTTACAGAAACTGCCTTTCCATTAACCCTTATTACATCCTTGGCAGTACACCTAGACTTATTTCATCTGAGCTTCTTGGAGGTGTTTTCCTTTGCTGGTACTTTTTTTTCTTTGCTTGACTTTCTTAAAGGGGAAGGGGTTGGTGCGAGGACTGGTCAAAAGTGCAAATACCAGTAATAAATAACTTTTCTCATCCCTCTGATTAGTCCCTATGCAATTAGCCATGCCTGCATGGTTATATGACCAGCTAGCCACACACCCCAGTCACATGACCATGAAGCCATGCCCCAAATAAGCCACATCCTCAGAACCGGTTAAAAAATTTGAATCCCACCACTGGGAAATACTATACATAGTGCAATGAAGATATTTCCAAGTTTACTTCAAGGTGGATTTCTAGGCTGCATTTTCTCCCCAATGCCAGCTCATTATTTTGAGACCCAATCCCAATAAAAAGGGACAGTTAATAAACAAATACTCCTTAAGATGGAGTTTGGTATGCTGATTGATTATATACATTACAGTCTTCACCCTACTGCAACACAAAATGCAAAGCTCGTTAAATGAGCATGAAAAAGGGCCTTCTCGGTGTAGCCTCTTCTCTATACAACATCATTCCCCATGAAGTACAATCAACCCCCACCTTGTTGCTTTCCCAAAAGTATTTGAAGGTGTGACCATGAATGGTGATGGAACTGTCAGATACAAGGAATCGGAACAACTCTGTGAATAGGGCACTGTAGGTTTTTTTATTTTTATTCTTCTATTTATAAGAATCTCAACACACTACCTACATACTGTTTGTTGTTGTTGTTAGTTGCAAAGTCATGTTCAACCCATTGCAACCCCATGGACAATGTTCCTCCAGGCCTTCCTGTCCTCTACCATCTCACAAAGACCATTTAAGCTCATGCAGACTGCTTCAGTGACTCCATCCAGCCGCCTTATTCTCTGTCGTCCTTTTCTTCTTTTGTCCTCAATCATTCCCAGCATTAAGCTCTTCCCCAGTGAGTCCTTCCTTCTCATTAGGTAGCCAAAGTATTTGAGTTTCATCTTCAGGATCTGGCCTTCTAAAGAGCAGTCAGGGTTGATAATCTCTAGGAATGACCGGTTTGATCACCTTGCAGTCCAAAGGACTTGCAAGAGTCTTCTCCAGCACTATAGTTTAAAGGCTTCAATTCTTTAAAAGAGTGAAACTTCAATTTAATGGAACTCATGTAAAGGCCTTTGGTTACCATGGACAAAATTTGCATTTGGACTTCACCCTAAAGTCTGTTTTAGGAAATCTATTGTTGATGAAGTTTGCACTGATAACTACTTCTGCACAAGCACTGCCATTTCCCCCTTTTGTATGTTCATTAGCACATCTGGCTAGCAGTGAAATCTACTTACCTTCCCTACCAGTTTGGAAGTGCGTGATCCTCTTGCGCGCACGTGCTCCCCTCGCGCATGCACCATCGTCATGTATGAGTTTTGACCCTCTACACATGGGCAGAAGGCTTTGTACATGCGCAGAGGGTTAAAACCAGGAAGTGATGATGTCGGGGCCTTGCACTGCCACCGCTGATAAGGATTCTCCAAACCAACACTGCCGCCGCTACCAGCATGCCTGAACTGGGTTGAACCAGTAAGATTTCACCACTGCATCTGGCCTGTTTGCTCACGAGAAGAGAGAAGAAAGGAGAAAGGGAGAAAAAAATATCCAACCTCTGTACCACTGCTCATACTTCCTCTTCTGGAAGGAAGGGATGTCTGTATCTTTTCAAGGTGTATTACTGTTCATCTTCTCTATGACACTTTCCGAAGTTGATTCTCACTATTTGCCTATCACTACTGAGACCCACAAATGACACTTTCCATTGCTTTCTCCATTGCCTTTGTCTGCTTCCTTTCCTACCCCATCCTACAGAAGATTCTTATCCGGTGTGGTTCCATCAGTTGTGTTCTCCAATCAGTGTGAGGGAACAACTTTCCCCTTTGAGGCTTGCCTCAAAAAAGAAAGAAAATAATAATAATAGATTTTGTTTCTTTTCTTCTCCTCCCTTCCTCTTATATTTCTCCTAATTTTCCTCTTTCAGATTATATAGATAGACCTCAGGCCACTGTTGGTTTAGTCTATTTATATAACCACCCACTCAGCACAGAACTGCCAGAATTCAACGTTTAACTGTATTTTCACTGGTGATGAGAACACTTATCAGATTCGCAAGTGACACAAAGTTGGAAATGATTTTGGAATAATAGTTGATTTACTGTATTAGAGGTGATGCATCTGCAAAAATGAGACCTAGAGTTTTAGACTGGATCAACAGCAATAAAAAAATTTAATCATGGGAAGTGTATATTACATTTTATTTTGCTTTGTGTAGTGTATCTAATTCTGGGACCACACTGTAAGATGATTTCAGAAATTTTTTTAACTATTTCAGAGAAAGACAATTAGGAGACTAGAAATTAAGTCCTACAAAGACAGAAAAAGGGAGTAAGATATGTTTTCCCTTGAAAAAAGACTGAGAGGGGATATAACATTTTTGAAAAATTGGAACAAATTTCACATAGAAGATGAAGACCTGTTCTCTCTCATTCCAGAATGCAGGGCATATTGATTTAAATTGCAGAGAGAGATATTCTTATTAAACATCAAGGGGAAAAGAAGTTCTAACATAAGAGAATGGAATTGCTCCTAATGAGTAAACATTAGTTTGTGCAAGTGTTCAGGCAGGGACTAGATAGCTACCTGTTTGGGATGCTGTACATAATTTGATTACTGCCCATAACAGAAGTGAACTGGTGGCTTAAGTGGTCCATCTCTTCCTACTCTATGATTTTTATGATTGTAAATACAAATGAATTCCCAACAATGCAAGTAGTCCTGACTTACCAACCACTCATTCAGTGACCATTAAAAACTAGGACAACACTGAAAATTTAGACTTCTGACTGGTCTTCAAAGTTGCAGCTGTCATAGCATTCCCATGATCACATAATCACAATTTGGGGGCTTGACAACTGGTGCGTATTTACAATGGTCGCAGTGTGCCTTGCTCATGAGATTGCTATTAGTTACCTTCACAGCCGGCTTCCCACAAGCGGAGTCAATGGGGAAGCTCACAAGAAGTTACAAGTTGTGATCACACGACAGCCAGAAGTCATTGTTAGTTAGCACAGCCATGTGCCATTTCACTGTATGACCATACTGATTAGTGGCGGAGTTGCTGGTCTCAATCACAATAAGTGAGGACTACCTGCTCAGAAAACTGACAGAGCTGTTGACTTCAATCACAGGTCTATTCTACACGAAGAGCCATTATCTTCACACACAACTGCACACCCCTCCACACCGTTATATGACAAATGAACAGAAATGTGTGTTTGCCAGTATTTCAGATAGGATGGGGTGATGGTTTTTTCCTGGGTCTTAGGGGAAAAAAAAGGGGATATATGCAGCCATTCCTAAATGACTGTGTCTTGCAAGTTGAGTCACTGCAATTCAAACATTCCAGAAGGTCAAAAGCCAAACCACATACTGCTCCCTGCATAATGCAGCAGCTGGTACATGTTCAAGGGTGAAATTCCAATTGGAACATGCTATAACATTTCTGAGTAAATATTTATGCTCAGGAAGGTTAAAAAGCTTGGGGTATGAAGAGTTCTGGTCTTATTAACAGGCAAGCTGCCACTGAAGTCTCCTCACTGCGACCTGCCAGTGACCTCCATTTTCAAGTCTGGAGACAGTTGTGTTCTGAAGAGACAATTAGAGTGAATCATGGGCCAATGTGGGATATTAGAGTAGTACTTCAAACAAAGGAGATGTTTTTTAAAGCTTAAATCATTTGCCACTGGATCGGTCTTGATCTTTAAGAGATTGTTGGATCCTCTTTCCTGCCATCACTCTGCCCACCTGCCACAGTTTTGAAAGATGGTAGAAATTCTTTAAGAAAATGTGTATTATTTTTCCCCCGCATCAATTGCAACATGCTTTGTTTTCAGTTCCTTTTTGAAGAATGGCAAAGCTTCTGAAATGAGGGTCTGAAGTTTAATTTGCTTAAAAGGAGTTGTAGAAATGAAACATATTGGGAAGCCAAGTTCATGTTTTCTGTCTTTATCAATCTTGGGCACTCTGCAATGAAATCGTGTATTGCCGAGATATTACTTATTGTAGATATTAACAACATGAAGAGAATTGAGTGTCCCATCATTATTTTTATAAATTTCCCCATTGCAAAGCATAGCAAGAAATGTCTTGCTCATTTAAGTTATCACCAGTCCTATTACAGATGAATAAACATTTGCTTTGGGTTTTTTTAAAAAGCAAACCTATGGAGTAATTTGGAAATTGTTCCCATGTTTCTTGACTATCATATTGACCGATACAACTTACAAAACAATGGATCACATATATTAAACAGCATCATATTTCATGGCAAGTGACTATATATTTAAATTGTCCTGATTTGTCCCTAGAGGCAACTTGCATTTAATTTCCTTAAACCCAAGGTATTATAAAATGCTTAAACTATATTATATAAATTGATAGAAACAAACTTAGAATAAGGTAATTTTAGGAAGGAAAAATAATGTTAAACTCTGATGATCAGAAATTCTTCCTTCTCATTCTAAACTTGAGTTATCCTAGTTTTCCTCATGGAAAATATAGTTTCTTTGAGCCAAAAGGAAAAAAAACAAACCCCATGGCTTCTGATTACCTGAGAAATTTTCTAACTTTACTTGTGTTTTCAAAAGAAGGTATGAGTCAAATAAATAAAATTATTTAGCTACCTCTGTTTCTTTCTAATTATTTTGTTCTCAAAGGCATGCTTGTGTCCGTGTTCTTAGGCCTACTTAAGCTGCTTGTCCGGTATTTAATGCACTTTTTTTTGTGTCATCAAGCAAAAATCGTGTTGTTCCTAGCACACTATTTGAATGTTGCAACTTAAATTTTCTAAACTATTACTAGTTGTTAATTATCAGTTTTCTTCCTTCATATTGTTATGTCTATGTCTTGGTTTTCTGAGCCATGTGTGTGGTGGTGGGGAGGACAGTTACTGGAAGGGCAGTATGTAAATATCTAGCATTCTAGAAGCTTAAAAATGGTTTTCCCTCCAGGCATTGGGCCAGGAAGATAGATAAGCTCATCCTCTGACAGGTGGAGTGTAAATTTGATGGGCCCCAGCTGTATATTGTCTGGTATGTTAGCTATGGAATTTGTTTCTTTTATATTTGAATGCTTTTTTTAATTGTGAACATTTTATTTTGTTTTCTTTTTATTTGAGTTATACTGTCCAGAATTGCAATTCCAAGAGCTGGACAATTAAGTAATTCTTCTAAATACTAAAATAAAGTCCATTTCTGCAGTTGTACTTTCTCTGTTCATGCTCTCCATGAGTAGTTCTCAAACCTTGGGTAATGACTTCTGTAGGATTGTAAAGCTGAGGATAGACCTACTGTGCCTAATTGCAAGGACCCTTTTTAACCTTTGGTACCCCAGGATATACAATGACACCACTCATTGGGGGGGAAAACCCACATCAATAACAGAGCTCATTGCCCACTTGACCCAAATCCCGGGAGAAACAGCCAGGTCTACCAGGATCATTTGAATCTCCCATGGCATGTTGTTCTAGAGGACAAGTGCTAAGAAGGCACTACTCTGGGGTCCAGCAAGATGAGATTATTTAATAGAAAGACCGTACCTACTCTACTGGCTTTGATTGAGTGCACAAATTGATGCTTGACTAGACCCTGCCTGAGATACAGGAGCAGGACTGTTCTTCAATACATTATCTGTGGGGTCCTTGGTGCTCTCTGAGCATGGTGGTTTTCTTGCAGATATTTCATTATCAAACTAGGTAAAATTGTGTTTATTGTTGTATCATTGTTGTCTTGCAACAATGCAAGCCTTTAGAAGAAGGAAAAGATGACCCCACCCAAGAATGCCTTAATCTTAGACAAATTTTCTCCAGTGGAATTTAGGATTGAGTTGGGGTTGCTGCAAGAGCCTTTGCTGCTTTGACAATTCAGCTTTGGCATACAAGCCTCTCTTGTTGGATGACTGCCAGACCAGGCTCATCCCTGGTTGGACAACCAGTGGCATTGTGATTCATGGAAAAGAGGAGGAGGATAAATTCACACAATTTTTATTTATTTATTTGGGAATCAGGGCATCATAAACTTTGAGAATGCCTGCTCTACATACATAAGACATAAATAAATAAATAAACTTCCTCAGGTGCAGTATATTTTTTCCAACAAACCATAGTTACTCAATTATAGTTACATTGTAAGACTTTGGGAAAATGTTCTGAAAGGTGACAAATTCGAACGTTATGGGTGGACATTGGAGAAAGGTTGAGATAGTGGCCATTTCTCCATGTATTCATCAGAGAATTGAGTCAACTCCCATGGAGCTAACTGCATAACTACCACTTAGATCAGGGATTGGCAACTATGGTATCTTTACAACCTGTGGACTTCAATTCCCAGAATTCTGGCTGGCTTAGGGATTCTGAAAGTTAAAGTCCATAAGTTGCCCACTTAGTTTGTAGAAGTTCTGTGTCAAAAGACTTTCTCCTATAAACATTAGTGTCTTGCTGCTCTTCCTGAAAAACATTATTCTACAAGTTTTTTTTTTGTTGTTAATATCACCAATTATTTTTGGAATGAATATTGCTTAGCATGTTTATGTCTTGCCAATACTGCATTAAAGCATACTTATTTTAAAAGACAATTTATATACATATTTCATAACAAGATTATTTTTCAATCTGAGGAACTCATTAATAAAGTTTTAATCCACAGAAGGCTTAGGTCTTATTTGGATTTGTTCAGCACCAGTTCATTTCTTTTCTTGGCATGCCCTCTCTGAATTTGCCGAGCACGGGACCCAAATCCCAGGGTTTGAAGTGACTCTGTTATATACTTCTGGCTTGGAGAGACACACAATACCACCAGCAACTTTGCATCACCACCTAAAAAGAATTAGGAAGATATATATGTTAACCGATTCAATTGCCCCAATGCCAAACCTTGGCTTCAGAAAGCTTTGGGGATAAATACTATATAACAAAAACCTCTAGTAAAGCACGTTTTGAATCATTCCTGTCTGACTAAGGAATGCAAAGGTTAAGTTCTTAGGAACTTAAACTTTACAACTGAATTAGCTCTTAAATAAATTTAGTTGCCATGAGATAGGATAATTTGTGTCTCTATGGATGATGAATTGGTTAGAAAGCAAAGCAAAGTCTAGGAATAAAGGGAACGTTTTTTCAATGGAGGGAGTAAGAAGTGGAGTCCCTGAAGTGCCTATGTTGAAACAAGTGGTTTTTAACTTGTTCGTAAGTGATCTTGACCCCGGGTAAGCACCATGCATCTCAAGTGTGGAAATAATAACAAATGGTGGGGAAAACCAAAAATGTTTGTGAAGAGCTCCAGAAGGAACTCCTTAAGTGGCTAAAACATCAACCAAATGTTAATGTTAGCTAGGAAATATTCAAAGAGGGCAACAAAAATAATTAAGGCATCCAACTACTCTTAGTATGGAAAACAACTAGAATCTTTGGAACTCTTTATCTAGAGAAAGGAATTGGGGAGTGGGGATGACTGAGGTATATAAAATCATAGACAACATGGAGAAAATGGCCAGGGAGACTTTTTTTTCTTTGCTGAAAACTCTACAACTGGCACTGATTCAAAGAAGTTACTTGGAATATTTAGAACAATACTTCTTTACAACATGGATAATTACCACGATACATTGTGATGACCACTAACTTGGTAGACTGGATAAATTTAGGCACAGGTCTATCAAAGGCCACTGGTCTAAAGAATTCAATATTCCTCCTGATTGATGGCAGTATTCCTCCATATACCAGTTGTAGGGGAGAATAGGAAGAGAGTATTTATTTATTTGTACTCCACCTTATTTTTTTTTACAAAGAACTCAAGGTGACGAACATATCCAACGCATCTTCTTCCTCCTGTTTTTCCCACAGCAACAGCCCAGTGAGGTGAATTGGGCTGAGAGAGAGTGATTGGCCCAAGCTGGCTTTTAGGCTAAGACAGGACAGGAACTCATGGTCTCCTGCTTTCTAGCCTGAATTCTTAACCACTAGACCAAACTATCTCTCTATTCTTTCATTCTGGTAACTATCTCACTTTACAATATGCATGTGACATAGTCAAATAGTAGGAATCTTGCTAGAAAAATAAAAAGTGAACAACCAGAAAATCTAGCATCTCTCCTTGCTTAAAATAAGGATGTAGCATCCTATCATTAAAGTTACCTTTGCTTCTTGAAACCATACTTCTATATCAACTACACATTTGGAAATTGGTATAGAAATATAACTTGAGTGTATTAATAAGAGGTAGGTAAATAAGTGGAAATATTATATTGTACCAAGCTATTCTCACCTATGGCATCCTGCAGCAAATGTGTAAGTTTGCTATTTCGATATGGAATGTGAGAGTTCTGTTCTGATAGGGCTCCAAGTACATCTGCTAGAGCAGACAAACTGCGATTAATGAAGGAGGTCTCTCTCAACAGTGATCCAGTTACACCAGACATACCTGGGACAATAATCAAAAATAAATAAATAAGCGAAACAAATCTGAAAACAAAAGTAAATGTTTTGCATAATTGCATACTTTTAGTTCCTGCATATGCCACATTTGAGTTTTGTTGGACAACAGATTGGAGAAGACTCTTGAGAATGCTGTGGATAGCCAAGAAAACAAACATACATATCATTGAATAAAACAAGAGTTCTCACTCGAGGAACAAATAACCAAGTTCAAACTATCTTACTTTGGACATATTATGAGAAGACCTAGATCTTCACTGCTGGGGAAACTGGACAGAAAGAGAAGATGATGATCAAGGTGGATAGATTCAATTATAGAAGTGATGATGCACCATTGGAAGAACGGAAGTACCCAGTTAGGGACAAATCATCATGGAGAAAGTCTATCTATGTGACGGTTAAGAGTCCCACAATGTCATGACGGCATATAAACAGGTAATGAACAAGAAATGAATACAACTGAAGAAACTCTGTAGCAGGAAACACTACAAACTATAAATAAATTTGTTGGTTTATACTTTGGCTTTACACAAGGTTGAAGAACTAGATATATAATCCATACCATCAGAACAGAAAAGTACTTTTAGGTTGTGTTAAAATATGTGAAATGAGTTGCTTCAATTTTTCTCAGGCAGATGCCTTTCGTATGGGACTTCAGCTCCCAGAATTCCTAGACATCAATGACCATGTTGCTTAGTATGTGCTAACTGTAGTCTGAGAAGTGTAATGCCACCATATTTAAAGAGAACCAGATTAGTAAAAGATTAATTTAAATAATAAAAGATATATCGAGTTAATTTAAGGGATCCACGCAAAGCTTACAAGTGCAATAACTGTTCTCACTTTGGAATTGAGTTGTTTTCAATGAAAACGTGGGAGACAAATTTTAATACGGTCTACTTTAAAACATGCTTGAGATATATAGATATCAATGTAAAGACAAAGTAATATAAATAATGACTGGAAGACACTTTGCTGGTAAGGTAATATTATTAAATTGTGAGGGATTGTACACACCTAAAATAAGCACAGATTTAATTTTTTAATACATTTTTTGCATAGAAGTTCCATTCTCATTATTTTTAAGACAGTATTTATTTATTTAAGATATTTACATAGCTGCCCATGTTATGTTAAACTCTGGGTAGCTTCCAAACAAACTATGTCCCAACTGAACCAAACCAGCATTTACCACATGAAGAAATCACTGACCACAAATATTATTACTCTGATGTGACATTCTAATAGTTCAACCATCACTTCAAATTAATTCTTCAGCTTTAAAATCCAATTTATGGTAAACATGTATCCACAATATAACACATTTTGTGATAGAGAAAATCATGATAAGATTGTTCTCAGTGTTAGAGAAGTAAAATGTTTCTTTTCCTTTTCTTTATCACTTCAGCCTTCTATAATCCTGTTTAAGAGCACAATTGCAATCCTAATTTGGAGTTGGGACAGAAATCCCCTGAATGCAGCTGGATTTAATTCTGAATAAATGTGTTTAGGGTTACTATGTTAATTTATTTATTATGTAAATGTTAATATAGGTAAATTGATATTAATCACTTCAGTTAATGATGCCATGTGATACGCTCCACCAAGATCTGGATTTTCATAGGAAAAGACCATCAAATGGTTCTCATCAGTGAATGGTAGACATGTATAATGTGGTTCAACTGCATTTTGGTGTAAAAAGCAAACTTTAAAGTTCTTTTTAAAGTTCACTATTTACTCTTAAAACAGCCGCCAAAAAAAAAAAAAAGTACTTGGCAGCCACAAAAAGTGTGCTTTTATAACCTAGGTTCAGTTTTCAAAACATTATTTCTGGAAGGTTATATTTAACTAAATGGCTTTTATTGGTAAGGAAGCTTGTACTTTAGGAAATGATCAGAATGTGTGGGGAGAAAAAAACACACCTGTGCTTTTAAAAAAGGAAGACAATATTTGGGAAAGGTAGAAGCCAAAGAAAACAGAAAATTGTTTATAAAAGCCATTAATAGTCTTCTTACCATTATTTTCCACAAGGAAACACAAAAATGTAATTTCTGCTAATTGATTATGTGCTATCATGTCATTTTCAATTCCAGTGATCACTGAGATAGATTTCTCCATGACAACCTTTCCCTAATCTGGACCTTCAGGTCTTCCAAAACTCATTGACGCTGGAACTGAATCCATCGACTTTGGTGCTGGTTGTCCTCTTTCTCTTTCCCTCCATCTTGCCCAGCCTTTGAGTCTTCTCCAGAGAGATAGGTCTTCACAAATTAAGTGTGTGTTTTAACAAATATGTGGCATATTTACATAGAACATAGAATAATAGGGTGGGGAGTGACCCTGGAGTTATTCTTGTCCATGGCAGGAGATCCTATATCAAATATTTTTGCTTAAACAGCATAATCTTAACATGCAAGCACTCTAAATGGGTTTAACACAGTAAATATATTAGTACTGCAGGATTGTTAACAGTAACACAAACATCGCTTCCTTGGCTGGGCATTATGGCTGAGGAATTAGAAAGCTAATTTATTGGGGTGATTTGTTCATCCAGGGGACTCCCTTGCATTTCCAAATGAAGAGATTGGACCTAGTGTATATATGAAAAATGAACTGATTTCATGAGTGACTGTCCTTATATGGCCAACTAATCATCTGTCAAGAAAAAGTATTAGCAGGGATAGAAGAACGCTAAGATTTGCCAAAGTTTTTGACTCAAGAAAACCACTCAAAAATGGGATTAGAAGTTGACCATTCAACAAATTCAAAATGCTGAATATTTGCGGGGTAGGAAAAGAGAATAGGAAGATAGTATGAGATTCTATGGACTGGCATTAGGAAAGCTTCTGTTCTGACTCAGCTCAGAACAGAAGCTTCTCAACTTCAGAACAGTTGAAGCAATGATTCCTTTATTAGGAGTGCCAGCAGCCCTGGCAAAAAGTTTCTCTCACACAGCAGGCTAACAAGCATGTCTGGCAGGGAGATGAATAATTGCCTGCCACATCTATTCATCTCCTCCCCCTGCCTTTTATCCCCAGAGCTAGGGTGGGGCTTCACTAGCAGCAGTGGCTCTTCTGTCCCAAGGATCGGCCTACACATTTCCACTGCTCTCCTCTCCTCTGTCTTCTGCACATCTGCGCTTCAGGCACTGGACCCAGCTGTTCCTCCTCTTCGTCATCAGTCACCTCCAGACCTGGGGGCTGTTGACTCTCCATCTGATGGCTGACACATGGCCCAGGGTCCACTTCTCTCTCTCTCTCTCTCTCTGACAGCTCCATTCCCTCTTCCGCCTCGGAGCTCTCAGCAGGTTGCCTTGATGCTAACCGTGACTCCTAAGCTGCCTCCTCATCTGATTTGGCTCTTGGAAGGGCCAGGAGCCGACAGGCCACAACAGCTTCACATAGGCATGGAAGCTTTTTATACCAAATTATACCAACCATCATGCAGTGGGGCACCCGCACACTATAGTTGATTGAATACTAAATATTCAAAGGTCACGAAATGTAATGTTCTCAGGCAACTCCCTTGCTTTATTTTTTAGGGTAAAGCAATACATGGATGCTCATAGAGGACAGCAAAGATAGGTCAGGCAAATTGTTAGCAATTTGCGTATCACCAGCATAACCTAATTTTTAATAAGGCAACAACAAAAATCAGTACACTCACTTCGAAGCTTTGTCAACAACAAAAAAAGAAAGAAAGAAATCGGAGGGCAGTTTGGAACTTTTTCAGGAGAATAAGTAAATGATAAATATTAAGCAACCAAAGTGAGGATATTCTACAGTGGTAGCCGGCAACAGCCCTTTATCTGCCTCCTGGCTTCCTCATGAGCGGTGGTGCTAAAATTGGCTTCAAACTATTAAATAAAGGTGGTGACATTTTCAGAGGGGTTTCTTACCAAAATAAGAAACAGACGAAAAATGTCAAACTTCCAAGAGATTTAACAAAGCAATTTAATGTAAGTCCAACCTCAGAATAAACGGAAGGGGGAGAGCCCTTTTTTTCCATCACCCCTGATCTTTTCCTATCCACTGATAAAAAAACAAATGTGCTTTGGGGGACTGCTCAAGCATTCCATGTTCCCATTCACCTGCTTGACATAAAAAATATTGATGGATTTCTGATATGATCCTTAGAGCTTCTACATGTTGCATATACCTTCGGAAGCTAAATGCAAACTTGGCTTATCTCTTCACAAGCATAGGATGGTTTTGTTCCAAAGACTATCTTACCAACACTTTCGCTACCAGCTAAATCCACCAGTTGAAGTTTTGTTTTCATTTGCTTCCGTCTCTCCACAGATTCCCTGGAGAGCTGTGCTGGTGAACAAGCTCTAGAACAGCAAGCAGAAGTGAAGAAATGTTCTTTACCTAGTTTTTGACTAGAATGGTCACCTGTCCAGGGAGGAGCTGGATAATAATAATAAGAAGAAAAAAAAACTTTATTTTGAACCTGCAAAATTAAACATAGCTTGGATTATTTCAAAAGACATGGAGACCTAAGGCTAAAAATGTTACAGCTAGTCTAATAATGAAAGAATAGACATAGGGATAATATGATACCTGCCCAAAAGGTATGGATGCTTGCCAATTGTTTACTGGGCACAATTGAACTTTAAAGCCCTTAAATGGCTTAGAGTCTGACTATTTAAGGAATCTTCTGTCTTGTTATGGACCTGTCCAGTTTTTAGCAGGATAACTCATCTTGAATATAACTTCACTAACAGAATTTAAAGCCCTTCTGTTGCATTATTGTTGGGGTATGGAAAGTACTCCTTAGGAATTATATATCCCATCCCCCACTGTTTCAGTGTTTAGGAAATCTCAGAGGTGTCTACAGAATCAAATGCTTTTAGCAGCAACATGCCTTCATAGGGCGAGGTCCTGCCCCTTCGTAGAGACGTCACAATATGAAATGCAGAAAAGGGGCAGAGTACAAGTAGTCTTCGTTTAATGACCACTTGTTCAGAAACCACTCAAAGTCATTAGGCTGCCGAATGAGTGGTACGTATGACCAGTCCTCATAGTTGCAACTGTTGCAAAGACCTCACACTCACATGATCCCAATTCAGGCACTTGGTGCCTGGTTTGCAATTACATCTCAACTTCCCACAGTCCCAAACTGTGATTGCAATTTGCCTGAGTCAATGGGGAAGCCAGCAGGAAAATTAAAGTCGTAATCACATGATATCCTTCCTTAACAACCTGCATGGTCCTTGCTTAATGACAGCAACAGAGATTTCTGGAACTGCTATCACTAAGTGGTGTAGTCACATGACACCACCCTTAGCAACTGTGCTACTTAGCACAGAGTTTCCAATTGTCTATGGAGATTCTCAGTCATGCAGATCATGAAGAAGAAGCTTCTTGGATGAGAAGCTAAATAAAAACCAGAAAGTGCAGTTGCCTCTTGAAAAAGCACCTTTGAGAGTTTTCAATCCCATCTACTGTTAATGAGCAAGGACTTCATGAAATCACACGAACACGTGAAATCTTATTATGGTTCTATTTTTTTACATATACAGTATTAGAAGTGTACCATAAACAAGCTTCTTACCAAAATCATCCTCTGAGTCAGCCTTGATGGTTATTGTCAAAGTTATCACAAGGTGTGAACGAGATGAATCGGTATGTACAAGGGTTGAGTGTTTGGCCCTCAGCTGTAGACCCTGGTTAACAAGCTCCAAGAATCCCACAACATCTTCAACAGGTCTTAGAAAATATATGTATATATATTAAATGATTTTTTTTAGTAAAACTCAGAGCATCTAGAGTTATTTCACAGTAAAATGCTCAATGGGAATAGCAAAATGATACGAGCTTGCATATAGAATAATGCATTCACAATGAAACATTGTTGATTATATTACACTGTTGTCTAACAAGCCATTTACTGTTACTTTACTACAGAAAAGCTTCCGCAGTCCTTTCAGTTTCAGAATACTTAACAAAACTAGAATACTGCAGTCTTGGGGAAATCAATGTTTTTTTCAAGAAATGAAACAAGGGGCTATGAAGACAAAATTCAGCTTGACCCAGGGTTAGCCAATTGCTGAGGAAAGTAAGAACCTATCATAGACCAAACTGGTCTAAAGCATCCTGCTCAGACCTGATTCTAGATTAGGGGTGTCAAGCTGAATTTCATTGAGGGAGGCATCAGGGTTGTGTTTGATCTTAGGGTGTTGGGATGGGCGTGGCCAGGGTGGACATGGCCAGCTTGAAATCACTCATGTCGGGGGCACCTGTGGGGGGCCGAGCACTCTCGGTGAAAATGGACTCCTGAGCTCCATTTACGGCTGCAATGGCCTCCTACAACCCTCTGCCAGCAAAAACAGAGCTCGGGAGGGCTTTCGCTGGCAGAGGCACCACAGGCCGGTCCTTTGCTGTTTCCAGGGCAGCCTCGTAGGCCAGATCTAAGCATACTATGGGCCAGATCTGGCCCCTGGGTCTTGAGTTTGACACCCCTGTTCTAGATCATGGATTGGGGAAAATGGAATCTTATTCGCTATTATTTAGCACAAAGAAAAGAAAGCATAAATTCCTGCCAGAGTCTAACATTTTAAAAATCAAAATAGAGTAAAATTGCAAGAAAATTCAGTGATTATTATAGGACGACATGAGCCAACGTTCACAGAAATTATCAGTACAGTGAATAGATTGCTTAATTGTAACTGTTTTTTAAAGCAACTATCAGTTCATTCATAGATGTTTCTCTATGCTACCCATGTCAGGAACCATTTCAAACTGAGGAGATTTGGTTAGGAATCATCTGTTCAGCATGCACGTCCACTGAGGTTCCTGTCTCTCTTCTCCATTCCTATGTATTAACTGCTCTCTGTTTTTTGTTACAGATCACAAACAGTAGACGTATCTTTTGGAACTTATCCCAAAATTAAAGTAGGACTACTGTGTGGAATTTGCAAAGATTTTGGCTAAACATGAAAACATACTTCTTAGCGGAATAGAATAGATGTTTTACAGCGGAAAGACTGTTTCAAAGAGTCAGGATTCTTTCTTCCTTAACCATAACCAAATAGAGGTTGGAAATTTAATTTTTTAAATTTTATTTAATTTCATTGTACCATGTGCAATGACAATAAAGTAAACTAAACTAAAGATTATTTGTCATGGATGGTATCATTGCGTCTTGTGCAGACCAAAATGCTACTGACATGGTGACTGAAGTGAAGGCAGACGTAGTTCCTGTAAACATCTCTTATGAGGAGAAAAGAACCCAATTTTGCTCTCTTGATTAACCTGGTGAAGCAAAATTAACAGTTATTTTAACTGCGTTGGATGATATTTGCGGGAGAGCACGGGAGGGGGGGGGGTTCCATGCTTTTATCTACACAAATTCATTACAGATGAAATATTATTCAAACTCCCAATAGCCTATTTTAGACTCCAGAGAGTCAAATAGGCTCCAGAGAGTTACATTGATTTCCACAGTTAAATTTTTCTGTATAAATTTGTGTATTTATTGGTACATTTCTCTCTCTCTTAAGCGTGTGGAATTTAACACGTATCATATGTGTTTCAGCTGCAAAACATGTTTTGGAAAAAAAAAACACTTAATGGATTTTCCCCAAGGTTATACTTTAAAAAAATATCTGCTACAAGTTGGAACAACTGCGGGTGGGGAGATCTCTTTCTCCTGTCAGTTTGATGTCACATGACACAAATTCTAGCTTTTGCAACCAGTTCTCTTTCATTTGAACTTTGGAGCACCAACACAAATTATAAATTATCCTGGACTTTTAAATACTAGCCATCAGTTGCCTGGGCAAGGCCAGAGGCCAGCTGTATTCTTGAGAAGGAGGATGAGTAATGCAAAGGACTGCTTTAATTCAATCTCTCTGTGGTCCATTCCTTTTGTCGTCTTTCCTACAGTTACGCAGAAGGAAGGAGCCTATTTAGCTCTGCAGATTCTCCTCACACTTTTAATTAATTCACTGTGCAGCAGGATTTAGTCACTGCAAACCACCAAACAAAACAGACATCCACTTTGAGCTAATAGCACTAGAAATAGCGCTTAGATTTATGTCCTGCTTCACAGTGCTTTATAGCCCTCTCTAAGAGGTTTATGGAGTCAACCTACTGCCCCCAACAATCTGGGTCTTCATGTTACCAACCTCAGAAGGATGGAAGGCTGAGTCAACCTTGAGCCGGTGAGAATCAAACTGCTGAAGTACTGGCAGTCGTGAGTCAGCAAAATTAGTCTGCAATATTGCATTCTAACCACTGCACCACCATGGCTCTAAACAACTCTAAACCACCAGCAAATAATAACGAAATGGTTTAGAACAGCGCTCCCCAACCTTTCTGGGTTGACAGC
>JANHFT010003219.1:29147-44434 GCA_032467955.1 Pseudoxenodon macrops | reverse complement strand
CCCCCTCCCCCCCCGGCTTTCATGCCTAAAGTGAGACTAGAATTCACCGTCTCCTGGTTTCCAGCCTGATGTCTTAACCACTAGACCAAACTGGCTCTCTTTCTCTCTCAATAAATAGATGGATCGTAAAAAAACCAAAACTTTTCTTTCCTGTATCACAGCTTTTATAGCCTCCCTTCCTCAATCTCGGCAGGCAGCTTCCATTTGGGGAAAAGCAGGGATCGTTACTGTTTCTCGCTGTGATATGTTTTTTATCTAGAATTTATTGAACAGAACTGGCTAAGCCACAACTCACTGTTGGGCTCTCGTATGTACTGGAACAAAACAAACCACAGGGCGGCTAAGAGCCAAAGGCAGGTTCAATATGATATAGCTGGTGTCAAAAGCGCAGCTTTTTCAAACCAGAAAGGAGAGAGTGGCAGTTGCGTCCATCTTTTCACTGATTAGCTTATAAAAGCTTGACAGAACACAGACAACAAACGTAGTAATTCCTTCGATCTGCCTTTGGAGGACACGAAAGCTGTTCCCAAAATGTCAAGTTGCTTCAAATAATTAGCAGTATTGGCATGCAATCACAGCCGGGGCCACGTACAGTTGAAATGCCCAGAAATGTTGGGCTTTTGATGAGAGCAGATGGCTTTCTGAAGGCTAAGCCTCTGTGATCATCTAAAGGGGCTTACTTGTACTTCTCGTTGATGTTGGAGATCCGCCAGGCATTGTTCATGTCAAAACCCATCCGTTCCACTTCGTTTTTGAACCTCGATGTCACGTGCTCTCCTAAGATATCGGAAGAACAGCGAGAAGCAAAGAGAAACTGTGTGTGTGTTTGTCGAGTGAGATGTTCCCCAGTGGCTGAACAATAGCAGAGCATTCCTGAGTCTACTCAGAACTTTGATGATCCTGCCTAACAGCAAACACAAAGCTCCATAAAGCAGAGATGTCCAACTTTGACAACTTTAATACTGGCGGACTTCCAGCTCCCAGAATTCCGGAGGCTGAATTCTGAGATTTGAAGTCCACAGGTCTTAAAATTGACGAAGTTGGACCTCCCTGCTGTAGAACATGCAAAGGTCTTATTTGCTCCACTGGACTCTGAAGGGAAGCCGAACAATTCCCGGCACGGGATAGTGCCGTGTAGGAAGCACAATGCAAATGCTAACTTTGCATCCAGCCATGTGCCGGTTGATGCTCCCCAAGGTCAAAACCCTCATCTCGTGCACAAGCCTATCTTCAAAGGGTCATCAGCTCCAATGTGGGACTTCAAAGGTTCCTTCATACCAAGAGGGTCCAATCTTGGCAACTTGGGCTTTAGGAGCTGAGGTGGCGGCAGTGGTTAGAATGCAGGGCTGCAGGCTGCCTCTGCCGACTGCCAGGAGTTCAATCCTGACTGGCTCAAGGTTGACTCAGCCTTCCAGCCTTCCGAGGTCAGTAAAATGAGGACCCAGATTCTTGGGGAAAAGAGGCTGACTCTATAGTCTATTCTGTTCTGTCTTCTAATTCGAATAATTCCTATTCCATTCTATCCTCCCTGGTGGTGCAGTGGTTAGAATGCTTTACTGTAGCCTAATTCTGCTGACTGCCAATTGCCAGCAGTTTGGCTGTTCGATCCTGACCAGCTCAAGGTTGACTCAATCTTCCATGAGGACCCAGATTGTTGGGGGTAAGAGGCTGACTTGTAAACTGCTCAGAAAGGACTGCAAAGCACTGTGAAGCAGTATATAAATCTAAGTGCTAGTGCTATTTGAGACCTCTGGGCTCCAACTCCCAGAATATCCCAACTAGCCAGCCATGAGCAAATGGTGATTCCATGACCCCGATAGCGCAACCATCAAGCACCTGGATTTTTTATCATGCAGCCTTTGGGATATGATTGTAAGCGTGAGAACCGGTCATAATTCACTTTTTTTTAGCGTGGTTGTAACTTTGAAAGGAATGATTGTAACTCGAGGACTGCCTGTAGTGTACCAGGTAATGGTTGTTGTTGTAAAGAAACAAAACAAAAAACCTGTCCCAGTCCTAAGCCTGTTACTGTGCAAGCCAAAGCCCCAACGTACCTGGGCGGCATAAATCCCCATGTTGCTCCTTTTCACTGGCGTAGACCTCCATGCACCAGGCATGGTAAGCAAAGGAGAAAACGTCCTCTATCTTTGAGGGGGGCCGGATGGCGTTGTTCAGCCGCTTCAGCCACTCTTGACACTGCTCAAAAGTAGAGAACTGGCACCTGCCCAAAAATAATAATAATAATAATAAAAACCCATGCAAAAGCCAATAAAAAACAAGGAATGTTTTAGCTTTCCTTCATAAAGATGCAGCTGACAGATGAAATGAGAGGCTAAGATCAGAGCAGACCAGAAGGAAGTTATCTATTGAGGCTTAACCTTTAGGAAAAGCTTATTTTAAAAATAATAAATGTGCTGTTCATTATGACCTGCACACTGATTTCCTGATAGGCCAGGGGTCTCCAAACTTGGCAGCTTTATGACTTGTGGGCTCCAACTCCCAGAATTCCCCAGACAGGCGGCAGGTAAACTTAAGAAATAAATAAAATGATGGATAAATAATGAGCCATTATTTCTGACATCCCAATGCCATCCACAGATAAATTAAAACTTTTGAGACGAATCTGCCAGTATTTTGCTGGTATACCACAAAGCCTAGAGTCGGGGGGGAAATTCGTAACGATTCAAAAGGCAGCTGTATTTATTTTAGGGGAGGGGAGGCCACACTTGCATTAACTAAGATGAAATGCGGGCTGTGTTGTGCAGGGACCGTACATACCTGATAACTTTGCAATCTTTGCAAGTCAAGTGAAGCTGGAAAATATCCCGACATTCCACACTTTCTACGAGCTGTAATGGAACCTGTGGTAGAAAAGGTGACATAGATTTACTCTGAAAGGCCAACACCCATTTAGTAGACAGCGGGAGTCTTGGAATGAAACATTACTCACACTGGCAATTACTGGTAGCATTTCCCTCCCATTATATACAAGTATCCCAGGTTAAATCATGAAGTAAAGCGATGACATAATAAGGCACAGAGACGCATTTCTCACTTTGATCTAAAACCCACCTTGATGAAATGGTGTTGTGGTCAACTCTACTGTAAAACTCGCAACATTTCTGTACCTGTCTCTGAATTTGGCCATAAGGAACGAGGACAGTTGACACACAAACATCTGTGGAGATTCTCAATCATCCAGATCACGGCTGGATTTTCTTGGGTTTTTCCCCCCCCCTTGAAAACATTTTGTTCTCAATCCAAGAAGGCTCGGAGGTGCCTTTGCAACCAACAACTATCTTTCTTAAAACAGCTCTTGCTTCACTAACTTTCAAAATTACTCTGAGAACTCCAACGAAGGCTAACTGCGTATGAGGAAGAGACGCAGCGTTTTAGAAATTGAGAAGGTGCTTGCAAAACTTCCCCACACTCAAGTCTGGCTTGACTTCCCCAAAGACGTAAAAGCGTCTCCAGGCTCACATGGGTTGGTTACTGGGGCTTCAGGATGAGCAAGAATTAACGGGTTCTGAGCGGAAGGCAAATTCTCCACATCCATAACATGGGCCAAAGTAGACAAATTAGGCAGGACTAATGTAACCTTAAGTCATGAGAATCCATCCAATTAAAACCCAAGCAACACAATGCCGTCACACGTTGTCTGGGAATCAAAGCATTCAAAAACCAAAAACGGGCCCGATTATAGGTAGTCCTCAACTTACGACCACAATTCAGACCCAAGTTTTAGTCACTAAGTGCTGCAGCTATTAAGCGGGCCGTCACATGACCAGACTCCATTTTACAACATTGTTTGTAAAGCATGGCCCACTGTCATTAAGTGAATCATTGTTAAGTGAATCAAGGTTGCAAGCGACCGAATTCCTAATCACATGACGTGTGTGTATGTGTAGTGCAATGGTCGTAACTTCAAGTCGGGTCATTTTTCTCCCTGAAGCTGTCATAACTTCAAACCATTAAACGAACGGTCGTTGAGTCGAAGACTACCTATAATCGAATAGAGAAATTGACTCTAAGGTTGAAGGAATAACCGATTTTTGGGGAGGGAGGGAGGGAGGCTACATCATGGATGAGACGACTGCCAAGCGTCTGAATTTTGATCACATGACCATGGAGAGGCTGCAACCGTCGTAACTTTGAAAAATGGTCACAAACCGCCTTTTTCAAGGGACGTTGTAACTTTGAACAGTTGCTAAGCGAACAATGATAAGTCGAGGATTACCTGTGTTAGAATTTATGGACCCGTTGGACGTCTTGGGAAGAAAGGCTGCCCACCCCCCAGATAGCCACGAAGGGCTTTAAAAGTGAATTATATCTAGAAGTCAAAGGCCTCGCAGAGGTTTCACTAAACTCAATATTCTAGCCTTCCCTTGACTACTTCTTCCTCTCTGACACTTGCAGCCCCCTCAGTTGTCACTTCCTCTGCTCCTTCCTTCCATCTGTTCCGCTTTCCTTCCTTCTGGACAATTTCTTTTATGTACTCCATTACTCCCTAGGGAAGGCGTTTTCATGCTCCTTCGGATTCTGCCTTTTGGGCCAAGCATTATATCCCATTCCCCGAGCAATCTCCATGCTGAAAATCACCACAGATCAAAACATACCATGCAGGTCAGTAATTAGTGCCAGCCTCCAATAACGATTTGCTGAATTTTGTTAGCAAAATGCAATGTTTGATAAAAACAATAAATCGACTGTTTAGAAGCTCTTTGGAAAAGAGAAATGGGAAAAGAAGCAACTTCCAGGAGAAAGAGCAACAGTAAAAAGATGTGTGCCAGGATAAAAGCAAGCAGGAAGGGAGTATTTTAGAAATTTATATGGGAATGACAGGAACATGTCAAAGAGCGGAATAGAAATGGATGCTATTAATTGTCCGTGACCAAGAAAAAATGGCGAAAAGGAAAGCATGATTGCCAGAGAAAATTGAACACAATAGGCTGCAGGTGCAGATGCTGTAACTGGAGAGCAAGGATGTGGTTTGCTTAGGAAGACTGTTCAGTATCAGTGTGAGGACTGCATCTCTGCCCAGCAATGAGGAGAATCCTAGGATTGGGAGGTCCATAAATTGGATTGGGGGGATTGTAATTTTATTTTCACTCTTTTGTTTTGTGCATTTTCTACAAAGGGGTTTCTAGGTTTCAGATCTCAAGGTGTCCCCAAAAGATTGAGAAACTCTACCTTCCCTCCCCCCAAAAAAGGTAGCAAGGGTGAAAGGTTGACTTAAATCGGGAGTCTCCAAACTTGGCAACTTTTAAGACTTGTGGGCTTCCGACTCCCATGGCTGGCTGAGGAATTCTGAGGCTGGGGACCCCTGGTTTAGGTTAACAAAACGTCTGCAAGGAAGCAACTAAGCTCAGAGAGCACCAAGGGCCCCTCCCAAGGTCACCCCTGGATGAAGCTGACGAGGCCTTCCAAAATTGAGATTAATGGGATTAATGAAGAAAGAAGTATGATGGGTGGGGCAGAAATCAGGGAGATCTGGCAAAAAGCTACAGAAAAAAAAGAGCTGATGACAGTGGTGCAAATTAGATCTCGTCCCGTTTCCCTTTCTTTGTCTTATCTTACCCCTTTAAATCCCCTTGACTGGCTATTCCTGGGCCCTTTTCTGTGCTCTTCCTAAGGTTGCTTCCCCCAAAAGTCAGATTGGTCCATACATTACCGATTACCTTCCTGGTTATGAAGGAGCATGCAGAACTAGTCAAGCTTACCCCTGGCATTTCACAGAGTATAATCTCTAGGAATGTTGATTGCCTGTAATTAAATAAACAATCCCCTAAAGATATTAGAAGCTTCTGAACTGGCTGTGTACGGTGGCTGGGAAGAGTCACTTTGGGGGAAATAGACGAGTAAGGAAATTTAAATAAAATTCAAAATGAATTCGACGTCAAATCTGAACCCTTGGAACTGAGCGGACATATCCAAGACTTATTTAGGATCAAACCCAGTTGAAATGCGTAACTTTTGGGAGCAACCTAATTGGGACAACCAAGGGAGAAGCCTCTTACATTTCATGCATGCATAAAGGATCCTTGCTGAATATAATTGTTCCCAAAAGATGGGTGTGTCAGCACTTGGCCACTTGGGTCTACTGAATCTTTTATTCAGGTATTTATTTATTTATACAGGAGGCAACTTCATGCTCTGACATGATCCATGCACGCCTGCCTATGTCGCAAGCCACGGCCAGCACATGTTCACTGTATTCCAAGCAAAAGGTGCGGCAGTACAAATGCTAAACAACCATGTTCTACTTACTGAGATCTCATAAGCGGCAAACTTACAGACAGTCTAATGAATTGCAAACAGAGAACAAAATTAGGGGGAAACCAAAGATGGGATATAAACCTACATCGGCTAGGTAACTTCACACACGCAAATTGAACACTGGGCCATTTAAACCTCATGTCCTGATTGGAGGGAAGAGGCGTCTATTGAAGCAGAACGGGATGGTGCATTTTATGGGGTTCACACCTTTTGTGCTTGCGGAAGGACGAGTGAGGCATCCACAGAAGAACACAATGTACAGACCTGGTTTTTCCCAGGGCAGCCTGCTAAATAAAGAAGGACGCTCCAACCTTGGCAACTTGGGAGGCTTGTGGACTTCAACTCCCAGAGTTCCTCAGTTCAAGTCCGCAAGTCTTCAAGAGACCCCGGTTCTAAAGCAAGGTTGGTGGAGTGAATTTTTTTTTTTTTGAAGGCAAATTTCCACCACCAGTTCGGGCGAACCGGCAACAACCCACCCCTGTTCCTGGAGTTGACCCAAATTCATGTTCATTGCATTGGAGACACTATCTAAGCAACAAGGAAAGAGTCAGGGGATCCGTTTTCAATGAAGCCGTGAGATAAAAGCTATCCAAGATAATCATGGGTAGTAAGGATTTCGCTTCTTCAGTTTGCTCCATGGATTAAAAAAAAAAATGCTAAAGAAGGGGGAGAAGAGCTCTCCAAAGTACTGAAAATTGCAGCAGCACTACTTAGAATCAAACCATTGTTAAAATTACTGAATGCGAGAGTCAGAAGGGACCAGAGAGATCATCTTAACTGACTCACTCCCTGCAGGAATCCTTCCTGGATGAAATCTCCAGCCCTATTGAAACACCTACCAGTATTTAAAAACTGCAGCATGGAAGAGTTCCTTCCTGCTCTAAGCAGATTTGAGGTTTCATTCCCTAACCATTTGTTTTTCCTATGAGGAAATTGCTTGGACTCTTCATCAGTCACCCCTGTAAGGTAGGCCAGATCAAGGACCCAACTCCCCAGGGAGGCTAGAACTATATTTACTGAGCTAGGCCAGTGTCCCTCAGCAAAGTGGCTGGGGGGGATTCTGGGAGTTGAAAGTCCAAAAGTTACCAAGCCTGAGAAATACCATGATGGGGGTATAGTAACAGAATATTGCAAGTCGGTTTTGTTTTTCCTTCCCTCCCTCTTTCACCCCACTGAGGAATCCACCCCAGCCACTTCCCAACACGATCTGATTTACAGAGTTGGAAGGGACCTTGGAGGTCTTCTAGTCTCAGCCCCCCTGCTCCAGCAGGAGACTTTCCAGGAGTTCTGGTTCCTTCAGCGGCCTCTGAATCTTCTCTTCGAGACCGTCTCCAGGGCTCTTTGCCTCACTGGGTTACCTGAAATATTTATATAGCCGTCTATCTTATAACCGGCTCTGGGCGGCTATCAATCAAAAGTTAAGAGCGCATGAAAGCCATATCCAAACTATAAAACTAGACACATTAAAGACAACGAAGACCTGGCGCCGAGCCAACCTCCCGATGTGCAGCCACCTAATCTTAAGGCAGAGTTTGTGGGGGGGGTCTTCACATTCTACGGAAGGCTAGGAAGGGTGAGGCCTGCTGGGTTTCAGGGGGCAGCTAGCTAGCCCCCCCTCAGGTAGCAATATTCAGGGGAAGGGGTGTCCTTAGGGAAAGGCAAGCCCTGCACAGATGGGGCCTTGTTGCCACCCACTTCAAGACTCGCATTTGAATCTCCTTTCTCAAAGTCTCAAGCCACAGATCCTTGCCTTGCCCAACTGCCACACAGAACGCTACCACCTCCGAGGGATCCTTGGGGCTCTCTTGAGCTCCGCGGTTTTCCTGCAGACGCTCCATTACTCGAACTGGGTTGAAGCCACCAGCCCTCTGACGGTGTTGTCCAGTTTGGGTAACGAAGCCTCTTGCAAGAAAACCACCAAGCTCAGGGAGCACCCAGGACCCCCCATTTCAACACCGAACTGCAAACGTTCTCCTTTATTAGTGCCACCTCTCTTCCGCACAGCAGCGCCTGGTAACTCGACTATCGCCCGAGTCTTTCCCTTGCAAGCAAACAATTGGCTGCACCTGCACAAGGGAAGTCCAGCCCAGCCAAAATGAACCTCTCTCTGTGTCAACAGTGGTGGCTTAATGGAGAGGTCAAAGGTGTTGTGGGAACCCAGACACTGCCTTTGTATTTTATGCAAACCAGGCCACGTTACGCCAGTTTACATGGTTTGCTTTCGGCTCGCCATGTTATAAGGCACCCAGCAACTATATGGGTTTGTGAACGGAGGCGGGGAATTTGGTGTGTTGCACAAGCCAGCTCAGCACTGGAGCTCTTGAAGGGCTGCCGCCTTCCGCTGGAGTTGCCCGAGGTTTCTCATCGCAGCAATTCCCATGCAATATTAAGGGGGCATAAATTCATCTAATATTACATAACGATCTGAGACGGCACCCGTTCCAACCACTCGCTCTCGCGTAGCCGAGCAATAACTCATTTTCACGTCAGCCGCAGTTGCGTTCTTTATTTAGAACGCTGTCAATTGCTAAACAAACAACATTTTTGTTCCTCTAGAGTTCTCTGGGAGGTTAATTTTGCAACTGACTCGCTGCACATCAAAGACAAGAATCGGCTGAAATGAAAACCAACTCGCAGCTGCAAAGGAAAGAGAGAGAGAGAGAGAGAGAGAGAGAGAGAGAGAGAAGGGGGAACCAATCCAGCCAAGTCTGAACAGGGATATCTCTTTGTTTAATTACAGAATTCTAATTTATGGATTAGCACAAGGGCCCTGCCCCCCCCCCCAAAAAGGGGGGGGAGGATTACAGCTACGGTTGGGTTACGGCTGATCACGTGAAGGCAGGCCGTGGAAGGTGGGGGCCTAGAAAAGAAACTGCCAAAACCTGGGTTAATATTAAGGTATAAACCAGAGCCAGTTTGGGGCAGTGCTTAAGGAACCAGACTAGAAACCAGGAAACTGGGAGTTCTAGTCCTGCTTTAGGCATGAAATCTCTTTTGGCCCAGCCCATCTCACAGAGTTATTGTTTTAGGTATAAGTAGGAGGCATTTTCTCCACCTTGCGTGATTTATAAAAAATAATAAAAAGCAGAATTTAAAAAAAAACTAAAATAAAAATCTAAAACGAATGGATTATTTTTTGTTTCAGGAGATCAAAGGCTCCAGGTATGGCAGCTGAGGCTACCAAAAGCCCTGCAAAGATCTGTCTGGCATCTGCCAGGATCCCTGCCTTGCTTGAAATGTCGCTGTAAAACCCCCCACAAAACACAGAATTCTCATTTAAAACAAATTAATAGGTTTTATTTTCCCCAAAGGCTTCCGAGTCTCACACCCACCACATTAGCATCCTGGGAAAAAACAAGGAGATTGATGCTGTCTAGAACATTCTTTGGGAACAGATCAAGCAACCCAGAAACAACAGGTCAGCCGCGGTGCTGCAGGTGGGAAGGGAAGAGGAGGGCTCCAAGTAAGGATCCTGACCAGCTCAAGGTCGACTCAGCCTTTCCTCCTTCCGAGGAGGGTAAAATGAGGACCCAGATTGTTGGGGACCAAGAGGCTGACTCTATAAAACACTTAGAAAGGGGTGTAAAGCACTGTGAAGCGGTATATAAGCCTAAAGCGCTACTGCTATAAAGGAAGATTCTCCAGGTTTTGTACCCTCCCTGAGATTTTGAGCATCGCACGGCAGAACTTCACAGCCCGCTTACAATATTCCAACAGCTCCAATAACAAAGTTGGGGATTGGTTAGCATCGAGGCCTGAGCTGATCGGGATAAATCGTAATTCTACTACATTTCTTCTCCCTGTCACTGCTTTGCGATGACTCAAGAGCTTCGTGATGGGAGAGAGAGAAGAACGAACTCTCGCGGGTGCACCAAGAGGTGTTCTAACTTGCCAGCTGACGAGGAAACTCGCCGGTTTCTGCAGCAGAATATGCATGAGGATTAAAATAATAAAGTACGACGGTGATGCTCTCCTTGCTGCCAATCAGCCATTTTGAACAAGAGCCTGTGAGATCGCTTTAAAACTCCACACCCTTCTCTGCACTGGCGCCCACAAACAGGCGGCACGAGAGTTGACGGGCAAGGAATTGAAACTATACCAATGAGAGATGTTGCCACGCTGGCTTTTCAGATATTTTCAGTTTCGAACCGAAGGCCTATCCACGGCAGCTCCCGCTTCCCTCCCCACCGCGGTTTCAGCTTCAGAAGAGACCACTTACGTTCACCACGGATTCCTTAAATTTGATGTGAAGCCTGTAGTTGGACAGGGCGATGACGGCATCATCCGCTCGGCCGACGTACTCCGTGCTCTCCCCGTGAAGTTCGAGAAACGGGACCTGCAGAGACAGCGGAAAGATTCGTTTCCTTTACAGGTGGAAGGTGGCATCTCAAGGATGTCTATTTTGGGAACGCATGCCACTTGAAAGGACCCACGATTGGTGAAGGAAGGCAAATATACGTGTCCCAGGACAATGATGCGAGATCGAATTTGGGTCGGTTGCCGGGACCAGAGATTTACTCTTCCGCGTTTTTGGATTCATGCTGGAGAACATCTTCAATAGGCACTTTGAGCTGTTCTGGGACTTGTGTTTTATGTGGTGCCTTCCTATTAGCTGATTGGTGCGTTGAGGGCTGGCGATTGGCGGTCGTTTCCCTCGGCTCCGAAGTATTTGATAAGCTGTTGGTAATTCAGCACTCAGGGGCCAGACTTCAATCTTTTCCCTGGCTGTTTTTGTACCTGCTCGGCCAACAACCTTAGTAAAGCTGTGACATTGAATGTGTGTCCTTGTTCATTACAATGTGAGGCTACCAATGAGTTCGGGCCTCCTCGTCTGACCGCTCCCTTGTATTCTTGCAAGCTCGGAAGACAAAACCTTCGGTCTCGGTGCCCCACCCAGATTGGATCCTGCAATATTATCCTGGGACACATCTCTTTGCCTTCATTCGTGAAGTTCAGTGACCTGAGGGTGGAACAGCCTGACCGTCGGATCTTTGAATCCCGGTTGTAAGTCCTCTGTTTTTCAGGCGTAGCCTTGAATGGTGGCTGAAGGACCAGTACTAAGTCAATACCTAGAATTTTTGCAACCAAGCTCGCGGCTTCAACCCAAAACGTTGATCTTCTAGGTTGAAACCAACTCGGGCACCTCAAAGTTGTGCTGTCTGATCTAGACCGAACCCCACACAGACCCCGGATCCCATTGCAAGATCAAAGGAGAATCAAGTGATGACCTGGAGATTTTCATCCTCCCGGATCAGCTGCTTCCTGGGGAAGATCTGATTAGCTTGGATGCATTCAAGGCTATGATGAGTCTCTTCATCCTAAAAACGATTAAGTTGAGAAGTCAAAGCCAACGATTGTGTTCATGTCAATAATACTCGGTACATGCTAGTCCCATTTTGTCTACTGACTGAATAATCACGAAGATTCGTTCTTCGTCACCATATTCTGAAACTCTCTTCCTCTAACAAACCTTCCAGAGCATAGAACACAAAACATTAAGGTGAGAAGGGGCCTCGGAGGTCTTCTAGTCCAGCCTCCTGCTCAAGCAGGAGATCCGATACCACTCCAGACAAATGGTTGTCCAATCTCTTCCTAAAAACCTCCAGGGATGGGGGGAAAGGATGGCTGGGGAATTCTGGGAAGTCCTAGAGTTGCCTAGGTTGGACACCCCTGCTCTAAAACCTCCTACACTCGTTCGCAGGTTAAGCCTTAGCATGAGGTGTAGCCCGGCTAGTGGTGGCTTCCTCAACAAGCAATGGTTAAACCACAACTTAAGGGCAATATGTAAAGCCAGTCAAGTCCACTGCTTTAGCTGCACTAAGGAGGCAATTTATTTTTCTACCAGAAATTCTGGAAGCATCTCTCGTTCCATTAAACCTCAGTTTGTTTGTTTTTTTCTGTGCACTGGAAAGAAGAGCTAGAGAAGCACAAAGAACGGCCTTTTTGTCTGTCCAGGTAAAACAAAAAGAGTGGTGTGGTAGCTTCACCTGGATGAGGCTTCCAGGGACAGCAATGATTAACTTAAAGTACCCAACTGGCTTCTTTCACTAGAATCTATCGTTTCTATATGATGTCCTCAACAGAACAGAGTGGAGCTAATTGGTTTTTGCTAGTATCGAAACTATCTTCTGAAGGAGGAAGATAACCAGGGGTGAAATCCAGTAGGTTCTGGAGAACCGGTAGCAGAGATTTTGAGTAGTTCAGAGAACTGGCAAATACCACATCTGGCTGGCCCCAGAGTGGGCTGGAAATGGGGATTTTGCAGTATCCTTCCCCTGCCACGCCCACCAAGTCATGCCCACAGAACTGGTAGTAAAAAAAAATTGGATTTCACCCCTGGTTATAACCCTTTAGCATAGTTTCTCAACCTTGGTAACGTGAAGCTGGGTGGACTTCAACTCCCAGAATTCCCCGAAGGATCTGTGGACGTACCATGACAGAGCCCAGCTGCAAGGCAAGGTCCTCACCCTTGCTTTCCAGTTCTGCAGCGCTGTATATCATGGAAAGATCTGGAAGACAAAATTAGAAAGTGGATGCTGAGAGGACATTTTTATTATTTGCAAATAAATATTACAATATCGGAAATATTAGAATCGCCCCACAGACCAAAAGGACGTATGTAGAATTCTAGTGATAAAATTTAGGAAAAGGCATTTATGTTTTGCTTAAAATGTTTACAGACTACATTTCAACTCAAAACTCTTACCGAAGTGGCTACGTATAACAAAAGACGTAAGGCATTCTTAGAAATTAACATATAATCTACGTAAAAATGTCAAATTTTAATCCGACTCAATGAACCTGTTCTGAAAAAAATGACTTGCATAATACCTTTTAATGATGCTAATATAGTCAACCACAAATCTGACTTGTTTCTCAACTGTTTCCTCTGCTACAAATTAATCCCCTTTTCAATCTTTCTGGTGTTCAAATGCTGTAAAATTTAGGAGTCTGCTGTTCAAAGGCTAAAAGTAAAAAAAGAAAAAAGAAAAAGGCACCTCATTTGCTGGGCACACCTAAAACAGCTCCTTGCGTTCTGGGCAATTCCATTTCCTAATTAAATCCAACCACCGTAATGTTCCATTCAATTTTAATGTTGCTGATACCACAATTCTACGGTGGGTGTGGCGATCGAGTGTCCTCTAGTACTGCTGAATCCTTAACTACAACTCAGCAAAGCCGCAACTGGGAATCATGGATACTGTTGTTCAATATGGCATCAGAAAGCAAAGTCAACCCCTAAGCCAATCTTTTTACAGGTTGGTCATCAGTTATATATTTCAGGCTTAAGAAATGTTCTTAATATTCCAGTGAACGGATTAGTTCCAACAACATTCATTATTTTATTTTATTTTCTTTAAAGTCTGATTTCCTGAAGATAGTAAACTGTAAAAGTAGCTTGTTGGGATTTAGGTTTAGGGCTTCATGCGCAAGGCCAATCTTCCCCAGTGACATTCTAAGTTGCATCACAAATATAATTTATTTTATAAATGTGTGTGTGCTCGTGTATTGTTGTGGTTGAAGCTGAAGTAGTCATTGACAGGTAGGACGTTGTAGCAGATAATTTTATGTACTACGCTTAGGTCAGACCGAAGGTGGCGAAGTTCTAAGTTGTCTAAGCCCAAAATTTCATGTCTGGTGGCATAAGGGACTCTGTTGAGAGCAGAGGAGTGGAGGACTCTCTTCTCGTGAAGTATCTCTGGACTTGTTCAATTTTATTAATGTCTGATATGCAGTGAGGGTTCCAGATTGATAAACTGTATTCAAGTCCGACTTTAGGCATGAAAGCTGGTGGGTGACTTTGGCCATTCCCTCCCTCTCAGCCCTGCTCACCTCACAGGGTTGTTGTGGTGGGGAAAACAGGAGGAGGAAGGAGTACAAAAATAATAAAGGCGGGATAAAAAATTCAAGGCAAGGGCGAACGTCAGGTGAGTGCTGACTAAGAGACAGGATGGAAGGAGAGAGAGAGAGAGATTTACATGCAGAGTCTGTGTGGATCTTTCCTAATTAGGGACTTAATGAAATGAAGGCTGCACACAAAACTGGTTTGGTTAAAGAGCAAAAGAGAAAACTGGTCCAGATTGTGGCTTTCCTGATCATATAAAAACACGCAATTTGTGGATAAGTAAGTGCTGGGAGAAAAGGAGGAGAAATCTACATATAGCAACAAAGAAAATACGATGGCAGTGACGTAGCCTTCCATCCTTCCGAGATCTGTAAAATGGGCTGTAAGGCACTGTGAAGCGGTATAGAAGTCTAAGGGCGACTGCTATCTACCATTCAGCAATTCAGCACAAGTATTTGAAAGGTTAAGGGAAATAATTATAAAAAATAGTATTGGGCCCGTTCAAGCCCACTTCCGCTATAGTCGACAGCCAGAATCAAACAATTAAAAATAAATAAATACTTAGAAAGTTAAACAAGATAAGCAATTTATCTATAAAATGATGCAAAATAATTAGCAGGATTTATAAAAAAACAACAACACAATTCTGGAAAAAGGAAAACTTTGCTGGGCATTAAGGATCTATAAACTTACCGATTAACAATAAACCTCTTTGATAAATTTCAGATGCGATTCACGATTGTCAGGTATTTCACAGTGAAAGCTGAAAGGACAAAAAGAGTATTCTGTAATTAAAGTGCATCAACTAATTGTGAATAAGCTTCATCCTAAAACAAAATTTAAGCAGCAGAATGAAAAGAAAATACCTCTAACTTATTCTTAAGGTTAATGGGGGGAGCCAGATTCACTTCATGATTGCACGATTCACTTAACAAATATAGTGATTTGTTTAACAACCATGACAGAACTCATTTAACAACTGCCTTGCTTATCCAGAGAAATTCAGGGCTCAACTGTGGCCATACGTCAAAGACTACATGTATACAAAGGTTAAGTCTATATATTAAAGGTAAAGGTTCCCCTTGCACATGCGTGCTAGTCGTTCCCGACTCTAGGGGGCGCTGCTCATCTCCGTTTCAAAGCCGAAGAGCCAGCGCTGTCCGAA
>JANHFT010003219.1:14119-29047 GCA_032467955.1 Pseudoxenodon macrops | reverse complement strand
CTAACAATCTTCCTGGCTTTGCATGCTTTGTTGATTGGTTCTCTCTATCAGCTGTGCTTTAGAAGCTGTTTTTTCCCCAGTCCCAATCAGGGGATAAAATAATGTGCTGAAGCTGACCAGACTAAGGATGCTAGTCAGATGAATATCTGGTAGGCAGATTTTTCCCCCTATTTTCCTCCTCAAAAACTTAGGTGCGTCTTATACTCAGGTGCGTCTTATGCTCCGAAAAATAAGGTACTCAAAATTTCCACTACCGGTTCTCCAGAACCTGTCAGAACCTGCTGGATTTCATCCCTGTGTCAAACTCAATTTCATTGAGGGCCGCATCAGTGTTGTGTTTGACCATGGGGTGAGGGACTGGGTGGGTGTGGCCAGGGTGGGTGTGGCCAGCTCAACGCCACTCATGTCGGGGGCGCCTGTGGTAGCCCCGACCGCTTGCCGGTGAAAGCAGGCTACTGAACTCCATTTTCAGCTGCCATGGCCTCCCGCAACTCTATGCCAGTAAAAACAGAGCTCCATTTTCACTGGCAGAAACACCACACAGCAGTCCTTCCCTGTTTCCAGGGAGGCCCCGCGGGCCAGATCTAAGTATCCCGCAGGCTAGATCCGGCCCCCGGGCCTTGAGTTTGAAACCCCTGGCCTAGTGGTTAAGGCACCAAGCTGGAAAGTAGGAGAGTGTGAGTTCAAGTCCCACCTCGTCATGAAAACCAGCTGGGTGACTGAGCCAGTCACTCCCTCTCAACCCAACTCACCTCACCGGCTGCAAAAGTTGTAAGGGTAAAAAAAAACAACGGTCATAAGTCACTTTTTTTTAGTGCCGATGTAACTTTGAACAATCACTCAATGAAAAGTTGAGGATTGAAAAGTTGTATTTGGTGGGTGGTTTCGTTATTAATAAAATCCGTTTATTAAAAATAGCAAAGAGTTCATAATAGGTTTTTTCTTCTTCTCCCAATCTCTTTGTAGGTGATGAACATCCGCAAAGTCCTGAATAAAATCGAGAAACCTCACGGACTTTATCCGAACTTTCTCAGTCCGGTCACAGGGAACTGGGTACAACGTGAGTATTCAGACTCTTTGGCTGAGCCCAAAGTGATGTTTATCAATGCAAGTCAGGTTTCTAATGTGGCTCCTGAATAAGGGAAAGATTTGCCACCAAATACTAATGCTAATTGAGACACTCCTTATGCAAGCCATCCAGGGGGGGGCTGCTACGGGTTCACCCGGGTTCGGACAGACCCGTAGCTAACTTTATGGCTGGTTTGGCGAAATGCCAAATCCCACCCCTGGCTGGCCCCCACCCCTCCCAGGAGTCTCCATGTGGCCCATTTTGGATGTGAGGTAAGTGCAGGGCCCGCAAGGAGGCTCAGGGAGGGAGGAAAACAGGCCTCCCGGAAATTACAGAAGTCCAGAAACGGGCCTGTTTCCAGCCTCTGGAGGGGCTTTGGAGCCCGGGAGAGGCCGTTTTCGCCCTCCCAAAGGCTCAAGGAAAGCCTCCACAGCCTGGGGAGGGCGAAAAACAGGCCTCCCGGAAGTCCGGAAATGAACCTATTTCCAGGCTCGAGGAAAGTCTCCAGAGCCTGGGGAGGGTAAAAAACGGGCCTCCCAGAAGTTGTGGAAGTCAAGAAACAGGCCCATTTCTGGCATGCATGCACCCTGGCCAGCTGGTCCACGCGCGTGCGTTCCAGTTTGGGTACTCGGTGCCGAAAAGGTTCGTCATCACTGCAATAGAGCATAATGAGATACCTATGGGGGGAGATTCAACGTGTTTGACATCCACCTAAACGTCTGGAAACTCTGCGATATTAAAGATTGAAAAAATGTGCTTCCTCTGAGACTTGAAATAATATAGAGGCCATGAATAGCCTTTGCATAGAGCAGTGAAAAAGTGAACCTTTTTCTTCTTGCGTGGCAAAAATGGCAGTGCCCGCACGCTAGGGCATGTGCATGTGCCGGCACACAACCCTCCCACACACACTGCACTGCGCATGTGCCCCCCCTCCTTTGGGCCGTTTTTCGCCCTCCTGAAGTTTTAGGAGGCTTCCCTGAAGCCTCCAGAGGGTGAAAAACGGTCCAACAGGACTTCCAGTTTGCCCATTAGGCCATTTTTCACCCTCCGGAGGGTTCAGGGAAGCCTCCTAAAGACAAAAAATGGCTCTACGGGCAAGCCAGAAGTCCATTCCAGAACTTCCGGTTTGCACGTTGGACCATTTTTAACCCTCCATAGGCTTCCCTGAAAACTCCTGAAGCCTCCGGATGGTGAAAAACGGCCAAAAATCAAGCCCAAAAATCAGCTGGCCAGCACACACATGCTTCCTGGAGCTGACAGGGCAGCACCTCACGTGCCCTCAGAAATGGCCCCGCGTGCCACCTGGCATAGAGTTTGCAGCCAGGTTCTCGAGAGAATTCAAGCTTATCAGAATTCAGAGGAGGAGAACAAAGATGGTAGAGGAACACAAGGATGTATCCTATGAGGACAGGCTGAAAGAACTTTGGCAGGTTTAAGATTTAGGGGAGACGGGACAATTATTATCTATTTGTTAAAATTTATTTTATTACAAATGGTTAAAGAAAAACACACCAAAATGCAAACAAGCAACTACACAAACAAAATACAGAAGCCAACGGTAGACAAACGCAAAGGAAAAACAAAAAGCCATAACGAGCAAAACCCAAATGAAGGGGGAAATTATGAACCAGCTAGGCATGCCTGATGTATATCAAGAATTAAACAATGTAAGGAAATGTCAAATTCAGAGGGGGAAAAAATACTCTTTTCTCGCAAAACATCATGAATCTGTGCCAAAGAGAAACATATGGCACCATTTTTGATAATTAGCGGGGGGGAGGGGAGACGTATTTGCAAAAATGAATAAATTACGCATTTTTAATCCAATTGTTAATGCACAGAATAAGAGTGCTTTTCAAATTGCTCCAAATAGCTTGCTTAGTAATTCCCCATGCCTGAGATAACCGAATTGGAGTAGACAGATGTACTCAAGGGCATTAAGAGAAACTACAGGGAAAATGGGCAGGGATTAATTTCCTTGGCCATAGGAATGGGCATATCCAGATTTGCCCTAAGCTTTCTCTCAAGCCATCCTAAAATATACTATAGAGTGACACTTCGGTACTCATCATTAATTGATTACAGGAGACACAATGAGTAACAAACATTTCTTTCCCCCAATAAGGAATAATGTAGTGAGTCATAAGGCAGCCGACACAGACAAATTTTCACTTGGGCATTGAGTACCAAACCAATGATAAGTACCAGGACAAAATATTCATGCCAAAATGCACTGAGTACTAAATTCGATGAGTTTCAAAGCAGTTGACTACCAAGGTATCACTGTATTGCAATACGCAATCCAGCCAGGCTTTGTCAGCTATCCTATACCAGTATACAGGATTTCCCAACCTTGTTGACTTTAACGCTTTGTGGACTTCAACTCCAGCATGGCTGGCTGGGGAATTCTGGGAGTTGAAGTCCACACATTTTAAAAGTTGGCCAACCCTATTGGGGTTGAGATTGAGAAGCCCTGCATTACAGGCTCACACAAATCAGTCACAATGAAGCCCGCTAATCTGAAAACATGCAATAAATGAAGACCTGTTTCAGATGGAAATCCCACAGGGTAACAGTAGATGAGGGGGTATATGCATTTGCATCCTGGGTTAGGGAGCATAGAAAATAAATTTCACTGGTGCTTATTCTTCCTCTTGCTCTCTCATCACTTGTTTTTTCTGGGAGGGTGAAGATGATTAGCATGTCCTTGGATACCTAGAGTTGTGATGGTGAACCTGTGGCAAGCGTGCCGGAAATGGCACACAGAGCCATCTCTCCAGGCATGCGCGCTGTTGCCCATTGCTCTTCCAAGTTCCGGTGCACCGGCCATCTGGTCTTCACACGTGCGGGAGCACTGGAAACTGGAAGAGCAGCCACCTAGTGCGCCGGGAAGATGGTTTTCTGGTTTCCAGCACATGCATGTGCACCGGCAACTTGGTCTTCACATGCTCATGCATGACAGAAAGTGGACGGTGTGCATGCGTGTGCCAGAAACTGGAAGATGATCTTCCCGACGCATGCATGCACACTGAGTGGCTGCTCTTCCAGTTTCCAGAGCACACATGTTCACCGGTCAAGTGGCCTTCCTGCATGTATGCGCACCAGAAACCAGGAGACCAGGTGGCTGGTGAGCATGTGCGTGCCAGAAACTGGAAGAGCAGCCGCCTGGAGTGCATGTGCGCACTGGGATGATGATCCAGTTTCCAGTGCGTGCATGCACACTGGCCAGTTGGTCTTCACATGCACATGCATGTCAGAAAGCAGAAGACCAAGTGGACGGTGTACATGCATCCGCCGGAAACCAGAAGGTGATCTTCCCAGCGCATGTACGCACAATGGGTAGCTATTCTTTCAGTTTCCAGCGCGTGCATGCTCATTGGCCAGCTGGCCTTCGTGCATGCATGCACACCAGAAACCGGAAGACCAGTTGGCTGGTGAGCAAGTGCGTGCCAGAAACTGAAAGAGCAGCCGTTTGGGGCGCATGTGCGCGCTGGGATGATGATCCTCCAGTTTCCGGTACGTGTGCATGCTCCCATTTCGGCACTCGGTGCTGAAAAGGTTCACCAGCACTGCTCTAGAGCATTGATACTGAGATGTAAAAATAAAATCCTGCCCCCCTCCTCTGCATGCTCATTCCCATTATAAATCTGACCAGTTTTTGCCCCCAGGCAGATTTCCCCTAACAGGTTCTGCAGCAGGACAATCAGTGAGGAGAGGTAGCCATGGAAAAGCCCTCAGTATTCTGGAGACATCTTCACACCAGGCACCACTCTGTTTTCTCTTCCTTCCCCTCCTTCAACCGGCTCCTTCAAACGCCTCTAATATTCATTCCAAGCATCGAATCGCACTTAACGAAATGCCGCTGATGAACTCTCCAGATGCTGCGAGTTCAGTCTACACGGCGTGGCTGAGATTTTTTTTTGGCTTGCAAATTTCTGAACTTGCAATGCAATCCTGTCCCAGAGTATTTAGTGCTGTTTTGACACTCGACTCCAAGGTTCTCTTCCCTTTCCCTTCCACAAGGGAGGAAGTGTCTGACAAACAAAAGACAATAATGGATAAAGGCTGTATATTTATTTCTGTTCAAAGGGAGTGCAAAATGTATCGGGAACAAATCCCAGCTTCCTGAACAACTTGGTTTCTTTGTTTACTTATAAACCAAGTTTCTAGCCTTTAAGGTGATGTTAAGAACCCAAAGGAATCAAAGAATTCTCAAACTGCAGAAAAGTGTATTATATGACTTTATAGCAATAGCAATAGCATTTAGACTTATATACTGCTTCACAGTGCCTTTACAGCCTCTAAGTCAGCCTATTGCCCCCAACAATCTGGGTCCTCGTTTTACCCACCTCGGAACGATGGAAGGCTGAGTCAACCTTGAGCCTGGTGAGATTTGAACTGCAAAATTGCAGGCAGACGGCAGGCAGCAGAAGGAGCCTGCAGTACTGCATTCTAACCACTGCGCCACCATGGCTTATAGATACAGTATATTTTCAGTGCCAAACTTTAGTAGTCCCACAATAACAGTACTTTGTACCTTGTAGTAGAAGATCTGGGTCCAGATCTTAATTGGTCATTTGCTTTTTTACTCCGCTCAAGTGAAGTTGCTAGACAAAGACAGAGCAAAATTATTCACTCTTGACTCCTTTGAGAAAACACCAGAGAGAGGCAGTTGTATCTGGATGATGGGCTAATCATCTGGGATTTTTTATTATTATTTTGCGGTCCCTCTCTTCCCTTGACCCCTTTGAAGGAATTGGGGCATTCAAAATACAAAAGCAGGCTAGTTTCCAAATTGTTTGTGTTCCTGTGCACATTTCTTACTGGAGAGGACGTTCTCCAGTTGGTTAAAATAAAATGTATAAAACATTAGTCAGCCAAAGTATCTTCAGTGCAGTTGTTTGACTCTTCTAATCACAAGTTGTCTTCTTCTTCCCGTCGCTGTAGATCACGTCTCTGTCGGTGGACTTGGGGACAGTTTTTATGAATATCTGATCAAATCTTGGCTCATGTCAGATATGCAAGATAGCGAAGCAAAAACCATGTATGATAAAGCTCTGGAGGTAAGGTGGAGAATGAAGCATCATTCCTTTTGCAGCAAGTACTTTATGAGAAACCCCACAGAGGATGGAGAATGATTGATTGACTGGCCAAGATTCAGATCTTACCTTTGCACAGAATCACTGGGCAGATTTAGGCCATCTAGCCATCCTTCCAACATGAATAGAATAGAATAGAATAAAATAAGAGTAGAGTAGAATAGAATAGAATAGAATAGAATAGAATAGAATTCTTTATTGGCCAATTGTGATTGGAGACCCAAGAAATTTGTCTTTGGTGCATAAGCTCTCAGTGTACATAAAAGGACAAGATACATTCATCAAGAATAAAAAGATACAACACTTAGTGATAGTCAAGGTTACTAGTAAGCTATCAAATCGTACTAGGAAACAAATAAAAGCAATATAAATTGAAAGATACAAGCAACATGGTTATAGTCATAAGTGGGAATAGAGAGATACTAGGAAGGAAGAGAAGAGTAATAGTAATACAGTAAGTTACAGTAAGTTATCTGACAGTGTTGTGGGAATTAGTTGTTAAGCAGAGTGATGGCAATCGGGGGGAAACTGTCCTTGTGTCTAGTTGTCTTGGTGTGCAGTGCTCTACAGTGTCATTTTGAGGGCAGAAGTTGAAACCAGTTAAGTCCAGGATGTGAGGGGTTAATAAATATTTTCATATATCTACAGACCCCTCACATATTTTCAAGAAATGTACTCGCTGACTCACCCAGAGCCACCTGTATTTAGCAGATCCTGGAAATCAATTACTGAAGGAACTCCCTACCAAAAAAGCATACTCACTGTTTTCAAAGGATTGCTTTTTACACACAACATTAAACTTTCTACCCGTTGCAAACTGATGTCAGCAGTGATTCACTTCCATCCTAATAGCTGGAGAATATCAATCCTACGGAAGCCAGTCTACTACCAAATAATCACATTAAAACCAGACAATCTTGTAATGAATAATAATAGTTCCTACTTTCCAACATGCATCCTACTTTACAATCAAGAAGCCTTTGCAAACATCTTGATTCTTACACACACACACCCAAAAAGAACATCATGTACAGATATTTCTCTACTTACGACTGTTCGTTTGAAGTTACGGCACTGAAAAAAGTGACTTGTGACCCGTTTTTCACACTTACGACTGTGGCGGCTCCCCCCATGGTCACCTGATCAAAATCCAGACGCTTGGCCACGGACTCATATTTATGACGGTCTCGTGATCAATTTTGAGGCCTTCTGACACGCCAAGCCAATGGGGAAGCCAGATTCACTTAACAACCGTGTCATTAACCTAACAACTGCAGTGATTCACTTAACAGCTATGGCAAGAAAGGCGGTAAAACGGGGGCAAAATTCACAATCCACTGGGGCCATAATTCGAGGGCGGCCTGTGCTGAAGTCTCCTCCTGTGAAAACTTAGATCGCAACTACAACGTTGAGATTAAAGGGGCAGAATAAGGGAGAAATATGCTACCAATAGGAACACAGGAGATACGTATACATTAGGTAAGAAGAATTTATGTTTGAGAAGGGGAAAAAGAAATGGGGGGGGAAAAATAACCTTTCCATTTTCTCCAATGGAAGGACGAAAGAACCTGGCAGAAACAGCAGAAGAAATCAACACAAACCTGTTTTCACACTGTTTTGAAAGGACAGGCAGGAAGTTACAGCAAACAAGGTGACATACATTAAAATATTTAGTTTTTGAACACCATTTCCTGAAAACCTTAAGAAGAGTGAGTGATGTGTCCAAGCAAATATGAGCAAAGGCAAGGAAGGAGGACTTGGACAGCAGGCATTTTCCAAGCATTCAATGCCATGGATCAGGAGTCGGCAACCTTAAACACTCAAAGAGCCACAAAGGCCCTAACCGGAAGCCCCCCGTTCAATTCTGGAGCTGACCGGAAGTCCGGTTCCCCCACCATAGAGTCTCCTCCTAGCACAGCATCCTTCTTCCTCTACCTGTGCTAACCGAAAGCCCTATCAATTGTGGAGACGACTAGTGACAGGGAGCCGCAGCAGAGGGATGAAAGAGCCACATGCAGCTCCAGAGCCACAGGTTGCCGACCCCTGCCCTGGATAATCAGATCCCTAGATACAACTAAACATTGTTGTTGTTTTTTAATTTGGGGAAAGTCTCAAAAACACACCAATCCCTGGAATAATCTTAGGAAAAAGCCTTCTCCAAAGGATTAGCTTTAACAGGGGATGCCATTCCACAGAATTAGAAGAAAGAATGACCGTCGGACCGATTCACAATGTTCGTTGCATATCAAGGAATTTCTATTAACGCAGAGCTTGGCTGACTCAGCTGTTTTGCTCTCTCTGACCCAATGGACAGAATTCCATCAAAATAAACCCACAACAATGGCGTACTGTGATAGCCTGAATTCGTACACTCACGCTTAAGATATAATGGCTGGGTTTAATACCGCGCTGAACGACAAAAACCACCCCGCAGGCATTTCAGCCTAGGTAAAAGTGTTAACTGCGACTGCGTTAAAAGAAAATACCAGAACAAATGTATGTGAAACATCAACGCAGAAGCTTAAATCTGAAATTTATCCGGCTTAGGCAGGTTGCACTATGTAAGAGTGTAAGAATGACATAGAAATACTTTAACTGCCCATGTTAAGTTTTTAAAAAAGTGATTTTTCCCCTCCTCAAGGAAATAGCAATGCTATTTATTAATATTTTGGAGATAACGCTGATAATGGAAAGCTGACAGGCAGCAGTTAAGCATGGCTTCACGCAATAAGGAAAGCCATAATGTGGATTGATTGGTTGTGACTCTGGGTGTTGCATGCCCAGCGTTGTGGCAAGGTGTATGGATTGATATATAGTGCCAACCAGCCAACTGGCTTGATTCACTAGAGTGGATGCACATTACCTAAAAATCCCAGACTTAATCCAATAATTAATTTTGTGTACAAGTAAGGCTGGACATGTACGCCCTTCTATGAAAGTAAAAGAGTTGTGAACAGGTAGTCAAAGGGGACTGAAAAATATTAATATTATAACCATTAATGAATGTTCAAAGCTGGAAGGGAGCTTCCCAAAAGTACTTACGACCCATCTTCAAAGTTGTGATATCAAACACACACACACACACACACACAGTCATATGACACGACTTATGACCTTCTGGGCTCAATTATGGTTGTAGGCCAAAGGCCACAGTGGTGCTGCCAATGGATCTACATGGATTCCTGTCCTTTTATATCTATTCGATGCCCTGATCCTGGACTTCGTTTAAAAAAAAAAAATAAACCCCGCTTTCGATCAAAATGAACCAAGAAGCTGCTATGCAGCCTCCCTCATGGAAATTGAACTGAGACAGGTTGGCTATTAATCATATGTTCAAGCTGATTGCTATTAATTGCCCTGTTCCTTTAAATGCCTGTGCTAATTTCCTAAGCAAGAGAATCTTTTATCTCCAGGAAACACATACCGTGAAGGAAAATGCCTTCCTTTCTCTGACATGGCTGTCTTGGGTGAGCTAGCCTAAAATCTTGCGTGGGGTTTGCCAGAGATTCTTGGGAGAAAGGACTTTGGGATGGCAAATGCAGAAGTTTTCCCCTGCTTTTTAAAAAAACGAAATATTATTTTTCTTAAATTCACATCCCTTAGGGAAAGGGACTGGCAATGACACTGGGAGGGGGTGAGAAGGTTGGTTCTATAGCTGCTTTCCAACCTCAGGAAAGTGTTGGGGGAAAAGGGAATAATTGAATTGCTGCCTTGCAATAGCAATCTTGGACTTCTCAACCTTATCAGAAGGGGTTTGCAAAACTTGGTTTCACACACACACACACACACACACACACACACACACACACACACACAACACTACCACCACATGCTCCAGATTGGAATGTGAACATAAATTACTTAAGGCATAGCTTCAACCCACAGAGAGGAACTGCTACTAGGTGTATGAGCAATACCGGCGTGTATGTGGCACTAACACAGGAACGTGTATAAATTATTTATTCTGACTCAAATGCCTTTCTTTTCCTCTGGTGTTTCCTTTATATTTCCTCGGAGGGCTGTCTAAATCATTTTTTTTTTTTTTAATGAAACGTCGCCTCATAATTATTTTAGGATATAACCTAATCGGCAATTTTTAAAGTTGATGAAGTGTGTTCTTTTTTCCCCAGACCAAAAACAAGACGTGTTTTAAAACAAATCACAGAATGAAGATAAATAAAGACGCTGCAACCCGATTCTCCCCCCTGGGAACCGTGGCGGCCGTAGCAAACGTAAAATATGTGACATAAAAAACGTAGGAAGGTGGCTTGTACATCAAATGGCATCCCAGTCCTGAGACGCCAATAAACGTGGTCGGAAAGGGAGTGAAGAATTCCCAAACCCTGGACAGCACTTCAGAGAATAAACACGCACAGGAGCCAAAAAAGAAAGAAAAGTTCTTTTCTCCACCAGCGATGTTGGTATCCCTATTTAGGAACACCTTCTGGTTTGTGTAAACACACTGAAAAGGGAGTTTGTTCAATTGAAATAGGCCTCAGCAACCTAACCTGGAGGGGAAGAGGGAACCTCAGCCTCTCTCTCTGCAGGCAAACATGACCTAAGCCAGGAGTCGGCAACCTGTGGCTCTGGAGCTGCATGTGGCTCTTTCATCCCTCAGCTGCAGCTCCCTGTTGCTGGTCCACTCCACAATTGATAGAGCTTTCGGTTAGGACAGATAGAGGGAAAATGATGCCGTGCTAGGAGGAGACTCTATGGTGGAGGAACCAGACTTCCGGTCGACTCCAGAATTGGAACAGGGGCTTCTGGTTAGGACATTTGTGGCTCCTTTGAGTGTTTAAGGTTGCTGACCGCTGACCTAAGCAGAGATAATGTCAGAGTTATTTGATATTTTTCTCCTTCATTCCTGTGTCAGGAATGCCAAGGAAGATGGCACACCTAGGATGGGCAACTAGCAGACCCCCTGATACCACCACATCCCAGTTTGGCCGATTTTCAGCTGCACAATTCATGCCATGCAGGTAGTCCTCGACTTATGTCAACTGAACTCCAAATAACATTTGTTAGATGAGTTTCACCCTGTTTTACAACTTTCCTTTGTTAAGTGAATCCCTGCCGCTGTTAAGTTAGCAGCACGGTGTTTAAGCCAATCCGGGTTCTCCATTGGCTTGGCTTTGTCAGGAGGTCGCAAAAGTTGAATCACACGAGCTCGTGACACTGCGACCGTCATAAGTATGAGTCAGTTGCCAAGCGCCTGAATTTTGTTCGTGTGACCAGGGGGATGTTGCAACCGTCGTAAGTGTGAAAAAAACAGTCGTTAAGTTACTTTTTGCCACTGTAACTTTGAATGGGTCATTAAATAAGTGGCTGTAAGTCGAGAACGTCTGTACTAAGGAGTTTGGGGTCTTTTAAGGTGCGTAATAGAAAAACTAGGCCTTCCATTCCCATTCTTAACCCTCCCTCCCCCAAAAGGGAGGGGAAGGGAAATTGTCCTTGTCCTCTCCGATAGTGTGACCAGAACTTCCTGTTCCTCTCTAGGAAGTTGCTCTTCTCTCTCACCATTCCCCCTTCTTTCTGCGGCATTGCAGCGCATCTGACACCCAGAAGGGTTTTCGGAATATTTACGTTCTGTGGAGGCAGACATTCCTTAAATATCCTTTTAATTTAAAACTGTTTCATTAGCCTACTTCTGTCAGTCATTTGGAGTAATAAGCTTGTCTGTGGCATGTCTGACAGGCTAAATAGGACACGTAACTGCTAAGTGTGCAGAGTGTCTGCGCAAGCCTCAAAAACCCCAGCATGGCTAAGTTCCCATTATGCTTTATGGCCTCCCCGTTAAATCATAGATTGATTTATATCCTTTTTCTTCAGGGGTTCAAGGCAACACACACAGTAGTCTCTTCTCCCACTTCCCGCACCCCCCTCTCAAAAAAAAACCCAACAACAATCTGGTGAGACAGACTGGGCTGAGAGAAAAAGTCACCCAGTGAGCTTCTGCGGCTAAGAATGGAACTGATCTTCCTAGTCCAGCAGTCGGCAACCGGTGGCTCTGGAGCCGCATGTGGCTCTTTCATCCCTCTGTTGTGGCTCCTTGTCGCTGATCGGCTCCACAATTCATAGGGCTTTCAGTTAGGACAGGTAGAGGAAAAAGTACACCACGCTAGGTGGAGATTTTATGGTGGGGGAACCGGACTTCCGGTCGGCTCCAGAATTGAACGGGGGGGCTTCGGGTTAGGAGCTTTGTGGCTCTTTGAGTGTTTAAGGTTGCCGACCCCTGTCCTAGTCCAACATTTTAGCCTTCACATTAATGTTTCTCAACCTTAGCAACATGAAGAAGCGTGGACTTCAATTCCCAACATTCCCCAGTCAACCCTGGCTGGCTGGGGAATTCTGGGAATCAAAAGCCACATAATTTTACCAGCGTTTAGAAACACAGCTCTATACCATATTATATATACAGATGGCTCATACCATGTTAAAACAATAATTGGATTCCTACAAAACTATGATCCACAAACTTACCAAAACTCCTTCAGCCTAACGGTAGTTATGTTTTATAAACCCAACTATTTATTTTATTCCTTAAATGTTTATTTACGTTCTTTCTAGTGCGCAGCTCGGCATAATAACCAGCAAACTGCAAAAGCATATTTTTGCCAAATTATATATTCCTGGGAAATGGCTGCTTTCCCGATTTTTAGAAAACAATTCCTACTGCAGAACTGGGAAAAGTTCTGTGACCCGGGAAAAAAAAATCCACTTGAAGGAAGGCATAAGGTGCCAAGAGTTTAATTCGGAGTAAAACAGGTTCCTGCAAAAATCCAAAACCTAGTTAAGATTGCTTTTTTTTTTTTTTAAATACTTCAACATGAGCATGATAGATCACATGAGAACCAGCTGGAATAGTTCTTTAATGAGCTGTATAATTTATTTGAAAGAAGAAAAAAAAAATCAAAGGAGGAGAGCAGCCTTACTTCCTCTTACCTCATTACACAGTCCCATAAGCATAATAGCAACCTGCAATTTTGCCCTTGAACAAAAAAGAAAAGAAAAAAGGGATCCCTTTTGAATTCGCCTTAGCTCTTTTTCTGCCTCCCTCCCTCCCTTCTTTTAACACCTCTGCAGTTATATAATTGCAATGCACAACTCAATATGGCACCAGGAGATATTTTGCTTTCTGCCACATGAAATGACACAGCAGTTTTGCCAGCCCAAGCTTTCCGTAAACCGAAATAACATTCCTGTCCCCTGAAGCCCTTGCAAAACCTTGATGTCCATAGCGACTTCACACACACAAAAAAACCCCAAACATCGCTACTTCTCCTGCTGTTTTTTCCAACTGTTAGCTACGGTTAGCCGCTTAACTTCCCCTTTTCGGATAAATTCTGGAATCTCTCTGCTGTTTTTAAACCTCTACAAATTTCCCATTCTGGATTTTTAAGGAGCAACCTAAAGAAATAGCAAAGGACAATTCAAATTCAGCAGCCTGCACGGAGAACCTGAAAAAGAATATTTCAGCATCTGCAAATACTTCCGGTCAGCTGAAAGGAAGCAGCTCGGGGGGGAAAGCCTGAAGAATTTCTTATAAGAAATTATAAGCTGAAAGGCCAATTCCAGATGTGCACCTTTTATTCGGGCTTAAGCTGCAAAACTCATCCTGCCTTGCAGGCCCCCAAGCGAGGGTTCGTTTTAAAGGGACTATTTTTGAAAACAGTAAAAAGAGACAATTAGGCAAGAGAGGCAAGAAAAGACCACAGTACAGAACCGTCCGAGGTGGAATCGTCCGAGGGAACCAAAATCGGAAGCATTTTGCCATTAAACGGCACGAGAGCACGAACCCAAGCTACCGTCCCACTTTTTCAGACATTGCTGAAGAACCGCTCGAAGGCCAGAATAAAATATCAGCTATGCTGTAACTGCATTCCACAACTTCAAAAATCATCAGCAAAGTCAAGCCTCAGGGAATACCTGCATGCTTGTAGTACATATAGTCCTCAACTTATGGCCACAATTGAGCCCAATATTTTCCTTGCTAAGTGAAACGCGAGTTTTGCCCCATTTTACGTTCTTTTTTGTTACGGTTGCCGTTAAGTGAACCTGGCTTCCCCGTTGACGTTGCTTGTCGGTCGCAAAAGGGGATCACATGACCCCCCAAGGGCACCTGCAACCGTCATAAATATGAGTCACTTTGCAAACATCTGAATTTTGATCATGTGACCACGGGGACATTGCAATGACCATTACCTGTGAAAAACAGTCGTAAGGCCATTTTCCCCACTTATGACCGTCGCAGCATCCCTGTGGTCACGTGATCAGAATTCAGATGCTTGCAAACTGACTCATATTTGTGACCATCGCAGTGTCACAGAGTCCTGTGATTCACTTCTGGCAAGCAAAGCCAATGGGGAAGCCAGATTGACTTAACAACCGGGTGACTAATTTAACGACCGCAGCCATTAACAAACGTGGCAAGGGAAGTCGTAAAATGGAGCAAAAGGTTGAATGGATTTCTCATTCAGCAACATAAACCCTGGCCTCAATTGTAGTCGTAATTCGAGGACTGCCTGTAGTTATCACAGTATTTAACAAAGCAATGTGCTAATACTCGTGTTTAGTCATTTGTGGTCAGGAAAACTTTTTAGGCGCTTGACTTTTGTTCCGACTCCGCAGCGTTATTTCCCTCCCACATTTCAATCCCTTAAACCAGAGGTCGTTTAACAGCAACTTTTAAGACTTGTGGACTTCAACTCCCAGAATTCTCCAGCCCGCATAGAATTCTGGGAGTTGAAGTCCACAAGTCTT
>JANHFT010003218.1:154830-165421 GCA_032467955.1 Pseudoxenodon macrops | reverse complement strand
ACTGAAGCCGTAGGCGTGAGCTTAAATGGATTCTGGGAGATGGTAGAGAACAGAAAGTCCTGAAGGAATGTTATCCATGGGGTCGCAACGGGTCAGACATGACTTCACAACTAACAGCAACAACAACAAATTCTTACAATATTAAAGATATTTAACATCCCTACCTATGTATGTCATTACTTTACAGGAAACTTGTAATTGTAGCACTTACTAAGATGGCTCATCTTTTTGAAAATTGGCACTGCATCCCTTTCTTGATCAATGCAGGCTATTTTTGTATTACATATCCAACCATCAGTCAGAGAGTCAGTTTGGTCTAGTGATTAAGACACCAGGCTAGAAACAAGGAGAGTGTAACTTCTAATCCAGCCATGGGCATGAAAGCATGTTAGGTGACTTCAGTTCTGCCCTTCTCTCTCAATCCAGCATCGGTCAGTCAACTCCTATTACCACCAATAGATCAACACTTGGTTAATTAAAAAGAAATGCAGGAAAACCCTTGGAAGGAAAAAGAAATGTGGCCATAGTGCTGAAAAACATATAGTGTTCATGAGCTTTTTTCTTCCAAGAAAGAAAACACATTTTTTTTCAATTTTTGATTGTGTTCTGCCTCCTAGACCCAGGTTGTGAGTTGAATGAACAGCTTAACAATCTAATGCTCAAGACGTTGTCACCTGATAAAATGAATAGCAATAAAAATAAAATAAAACAGTACCTACAATAGTTGGCATCACTATGATTTTTTTTTCTATGAACAGGCTGTTAAGAGGTAAAATCATGGTTGGAAATTCTCCCCATCACTGAATTTCCTATGAAGATTTTTTAGGCAGCTGTATATTATAATGGTTTTTGCTGAAAAATCGTTAATTTCAAAAATATGAAAGAAATATGGTGAGGCACATGTAAATGGGATTGTATGCCAGATAATGTTAACAGCTGCCATAGGCCAGCAATTCCAGTTCAAAATATCCACTCACTGAATGCGAAAAGAACTGTGTAAATATGTATTATGTGCACTATGTATTTATAACTGCATAAGTGCCATGGGAACGACATTTAATCACACCATAAAGTGTCTACAATCATTTCAAGACCTTAAAACATCTTTCAAAATGAGAAGCTAATGGTTGCAGTTCTTTCAAGCAACAGCTATAATATTTGGAAATGAAGCACTTTTCTTTCTTCAATTAAACATTTCTGTTCCAATTTCATTGTACTTCTTATTCGCTAATTTCAAAGAAATTAGCCTTGGGGTTCCGTTTAATTCTTACTACTTAAATTAGAAAAAAATAAAACCAGCATTAAATCAAGTATTTATATAAAGAGTTTATTTCATTTTTAAATATATCCATGTTAAAATAGCATACTTTTACAAAGTCTTCTCTAGAACTCTGGATTTTAAGTTTTCCATGTAACAGATATATTTAGAATACATAGATAAACATTCTATGTATATCTCATCTTTTTGTCCAAGAATTTAGAGAGTATAGTTCTTCTCTTCTCACCATACTCTTTAATCTGCATAACCATCTTGTGAGGTAGGTTAGGTTGAGTGACCGACACAAGTACAAATTTATTAAAGCTTTAATGATCAAATTGATTTGAACCTGATTTTTCCCCCTGATTATTATCTAAATCTCTCATCACAATGGAACACTGATGACAGGTCATTTAACTATGAAATATACAGGTTTGCACTATAGTTATGCAAACAGTTCTATCCGAATAATGTGGAAATCCCAACCTAAAATGGGAGAGCTATGATTTTGTCATGCTCCATATAACTGGCAAATGCAATGTGAGAATCACATGGATTTCAGAAAAGCATCCTTAATATCTAGAAACATAGCATTCTACTTTTCTCATGTTTCACATTTCTGATACCTCTACAATTTTGGACCATTTTCTTGCACGTTTTGATCTGGCCCTCTTTCCATTTTCTGTGTTTCTCCTTTTTTATTGTCAGAATTCTACTAAGCTTTTTATAAAGCTGTGGCAGGGCAGTGGGGTTTTTTTCTAATTTTTTCTCTTTGGAATCAGTCACAGTTGTGTTTTAACATCTCCTTCTTAGGAGCTTTCATCCTTTTCCAGTTAGCCTCATTTGGCAAAAATTCCATATATCCCTATTTTCAGTTCGTTAAAATCTACTTTTTTAGGTCCAATATAAGTATTTGAATACACTCAGTTGTGGTTGCTCTTAAAATCAAGAATTCTGGCACTACACAATCAATTCCTCATCCTATAATGTCTCCCATTTCTAATTTCTCATTTAAGTCTTCACCACTGATTAGCATCAAGTGAAGAATACAAGGCTAGTTAATCCTCTTGTGCCTTCCACCTTTTGAAGGAGAAAATTGTCAGTTAGATAAATCTCCCGAAAGAATTTCCTGGAAGAAAAACGCTCGGCAGAGTTTGTCTCACAAAAGGTGGTTGGTATTGTTAAAGTACATTATCAATACATTTTCAAATCTTATATAGATCTTTGAAAAATCTGGATTTGGTCTTTGACAGGTATCATCCATATCTTGTCCTTGTTTGGAAAGGAAATATTAGACATATACAATAGTAAAAAAACATTTCACATGTCAATCAGAATAGAGCTGGGATTAGGAGTTCTTCTAATCCACCCCCCTGCTCAAGCAGGAGACCATTTCAGACAGGTGGCTGTCCAGTCTTTTCTTAAAAACCTCCAATAATGAAGCACCCACAACTTCTGAAGGCAAGCTGTTCCACTGGTTAATTGTCTTCACTGTTAGGACATTTCTCCTTAATTCCCTTCCCTTCTTGATTAGTTTTCATCCATTGTTTCTTATCTTGCCTTCTGGTGCTTTGGAAAATAAGTTGACCCCTATTCTTTGCGGCAGGCCCTCAAATACTAGAACACTGCTATCATGTCACCTCTAGTCCGTCTTTTCTCTAGACTGGCCATACCCAATTCCTGCAAATGTTCTTCATGATTTTGTCTCCAGGTCTTTAATCATCTTAGTTGCTCTTCTTTGCACATTTTTTTCAAAGTCTCAACATCTTTTTTGTAATGTGGTGACTACATTTGCTTATTTTAATTCAAATGTTTGTTGTATTATTTCCAAGTATTTTCATTTGGTTGAATAATTTGGACTGGAAATGGATATTTTAACACACAGTACAACTCTTCCACCCTTTTTACTGCTTCTGTTCCTTTTAACATTTTTTTCCTTTCTTTATATTTTATATCTATATTTTAGTCACGGGAATTATCACACCAAAATATCATTGCACATATTAAATTATTTTTTACTTTATTTACTGATGAGCAGAAGCTCATCTTGTTTATTTTACACACTCTGAACATTAGTGTATAGGCAATGAAGGCCATGAATTCTATGAGCCATGTTTGATAACTTTTGGTTGAGCAGTTTATTATATAAACAGAAGGTTCTTGACAGCACTCAAAACCTGAAACTTGAGCAATAAGTTGATACAGTGAAACCAGCAAGAAACTATTTAAGTTAAAAAAAATAAACCATTGTAGGATGCAGTAGTAGGTAGTTCTTTTAGAGTTAAGAAGGTATATATTAAATGATAGGAATGATTACTATATATACTTCAAAACAATTACAAGGTCCAAAGAAGTTACCTTTTGTGTGTGTACTGTAATTCTTTGTTGAGTATTAATGAATAATCCTGAATGATGCTGGACACACACAGAGAGCTGACATTGACACTTAAATTATGTACTAAGTATTGTACATACAGATTAGTTAGCATTACAGAGCAATCCTAGTAACATTTTTCTGACATCAGATTTCCAACTAATAGGAAGCACACAAACATACCGTACATACATACACACACGCACGCGCGCACACAGGAATAGGAAATATTTTTGCAAAGCAATATTTTGGTGTAAGGTTAAACAAGACATGTCTCTTATGATTTTACTATACTTGTTTTATGTATTCCAGTAAAATACTCCTGTAGACAAGATAATAGATTAAATGCAAAATAGCGTATAAATGTATTTTTTTACAATCCAACATTTATTATGGTCTATATAGTTATACTGGGGCTAGTCCTTGTTCAACATTGCAATTTAGATTGAATTATAATATGCAAAACACACATTGCTTTCTTTTTAATAGTACTACCGGTATAACTTTCAGAAGAACAATTTTATCCTTTCGATAACCTTACTATCAAGTAAAACAGCAACTTAAAAAAAATTCTCACCCCTTTCCCCTACACACAGAAAAAGAATAAATGGAGAATTATGAAAGGTCTCCAAAAAGTTTCTTCATTTCTATATTTTCTATATTCTACTAGCCTTATTGAAATCAGTCGGTATTTGCAAGTTCAAGTTCAAAACAAACCCAATTGATACATACCAAAACCAATCTAAAATCTCTCTGGCTGAAGATGCTCAAGGGCAATTTTATTAGACCTATGATGATTCTTTTTTGTTCTCCCTTCCTCCAATCTCCACCTCTGAAAAGCCACTATATCTCCCTAGAAGAATACATTCAGAAGAGTAGATCATTAAAATTAGACAAAAACACAAATCATGTGAAATAGGGCAGGATTGCAAATCTGTTTGGCTTCATGAATATAATACATTGAAGCTGAGGTAGCACCAATCATTTCTAATTTAATGCTCACTCACATTGGAAGTTGAAGTCAGAATTCAGAAAAGTGGTGAATAGGCAAATATGAAATCAAGTTTGTCTCCACTAACTCCTCTCTCCCTTTTATGAATCCTTTAATTAATTTGAAAAACGCTGTTATTTTAATTTCAAAACTATAATATGGGGGAACAGCTATGGAACAACTAATGTTGAAACAGCAATAGAAAACCAGCTTCACAGCACCAGGGGGGTGAAATGCTACTGGTTTGGGCCAGTTCACCTGAACCGGTAGTAAAAAATGCTACTGGTTCCCCGAACCGGTAGTAAAAAAAAAGCTTTTAAAAAGTTTTTAAAAGGTTCCGACAATCATGCGGCACAGCTGATTGTCACAGCTGATCATGGGGGAAAAGTAAAAAAAAGTTGACCATGCCCACCCAGTCACATGACACACACACCCCACTAAGCCATGCCCACTAAGCCACACCCACAGAATCAGTAGAGGAAACATTTGAATATCAACATTGCACAGCACCATAGACGAAGCAGACCTTCCAGGCCCTGACATGGAGAAAGACTACATTGATCACTTTGTTAAAAAGCCTTTGTTAAGATGAGGATGGAAATTCTTCCTTATCCCTTTTGACCACTTGGCAACCTTTGACCATGGTGTCTTCCTGCCTACAAGGGTTGGGGATTCTGCAGCACTCCGGGAAATTTCAGTTAGTAAGAGTTGGTAAAGAGGATCAGTTTGATGGACTCTGATATGTGTAGCACCACAGAGACCAATCCTCTCTCCCCTACTTTTTAAAATTCACTGGATATGAATATCCATTGGTTTTATGTCACCACCAGAATGTAAAGGAGATGCTGTTGGCATCCTGTCCTGGTGCCTGGAGATAAAAGGGGATAGATCGTAGAGAACAGACTGAAACTGAACCGAAGAAAGACTGACTTGTTTTCCATACATCATGGCTCTCTGCTGACAAATTGTTATCTGTGAATAAGCAGGCAATGATGAAGCAGTTTCATGATTTGAGGATTCCTTCTTGTCAGCCCTTCTTAGTCTGGCAAGCTCAGGAAACAAGATTCACTTAAATGTAAAGGAAGATTTTGTATTGTTAATAACACAATCTTGAAAGCTTGCCAACTTATATGTAATGTAATGAAAGCAAGGTTAGTCTGAATTTCTTTTTCATATTTCCGCCCCTTGCCAGAACTCAAGGATCTTTTCTGTTGAACAGCTTCCCTTAATTGTCTTGCTGTTCCCTCTATGTTCCCAAGGTAACTGGGGAATGTGGTAAAGGAGTCTTTGTCCAACTTCAGTTGCTGTGTCAATTGCAAACTTACCTGGTGCAAGAGGACCAACCTATTGTGACACACAGTCTCATACACACAGATTACTGCTGTGTATTTTATATGGGCCCTACCCTTAACTGGTCCAGAAGATGGCAACTGCATACTTACCAACTCATTACATTTGGAGCATATTACACTGATTTGCAACGTTCTGCACTATTTACCAATATATTTTTGAGTACTGTTTAAAGTGCCGATGTTGAGCCATAAAACTTTGTCCCAACAACATTGGTCTGTTCTATTAAACTTGTTGGAAACAGTTCCTGGTGATTCCACATTTCTGGGAGGTGAAGGCCACCAAGACTAACCTGATTTGCTTCTCTGGGATGGCACTAATGCTCAGAAACAGTGCTTCCCACTGGAGATCAGGCTTATTCCTTCCCTAATGGCTTTCAAAAGCTAGTAAAAACGAAATTATTTTAGACAGCATTTTCATGATTTCTTGTCCTATTTTCATTGCCTTAATTATTGTTTTCCTTTTATTTTTACTGCTATTTATCTGGATAGGATAGGTAGATATTCTGTCATTGTTATATTCCTCATATTAGGCAGAGAGACAGATTGATTGCTTGACTTGAGTATTCCATCATAAAGAATAACTAGAACTTGAAACAAATCTGATTATTCCCATTTTCACTCCTGGAGCCTCAACAGGGCATGTTGTAATAGTCATCACTCTGGTGCTACTACATAACCTACAAGAAAAGAAAAGAAATTAACCATTTAAACACTTATTAACCAATGTTAATACAGAATAAGTTAATACGGAAGACATTTGTGATTTGTACATTAACATTCTAGCTTTGCATCATAAAGCCATTGAAACAAGAACTGTATTCCCATGAGATCTCCAAAAACTATCTACATCCATGCAAAAAAACATTCTAAAGAAGTAGTTAGTTTTCCTACATTTTGCCAACTAATATGCAGGATCCTATAGAACATATGGTGACAATATGTTATTAGTACATGGTTTATCAGAGACTCAGAGTAGAAGCATTTCTGAAAGTAATGCTATGGATGAATCAATTTCCCACTTGCTTTCTTAGGGACAAACCCCACTTATGCATTTCATGCAAGGGAAAGGCTCTATGAATGTATGGTTTGTAGCCAACAACCAGTGTAGGTAACCTTCTCCACACTAGTCAAAAGAGCCTGTTTCAGTTCCACCAAAATGGAGAGATGCTTTAATGTGATGGGACTGATTTTCTCTTGATGTGTTTTGTTGGTAAATAATTTAATACCTGCAACCTATTTGTGTAATCCACAGTTTACACTTTAGCATGATGTATTTAGCCTACTCTGTTTAATTAATGGTAGTTACATAAACCATGATTTCGTATTCAGTGGATGTACATCTCTTTGGTCTTGTATTTTATTTTTCTAGCTTTTCTATAATGTAAAGTATCCAGAGTCATTGTGAGTGTAGTATTCTTTAAATCTATGTGAAATAAATTTAAGAAGTGTGTACAGCTACCCAACAATTGAGCTACATGAACCAATGGTCTGACACAATTTATGGCAGCTTTCTTATATTCCTCCCAAACCTGTTTTTTATGTAAGTTTTATGTGAACCATCACAGATGAAGCCACACTGCACAGTAAATGTAAAAGTCAAAGTAATTTAAGAGATATATTTTCTTCCTTGAATGCACAGATGAGTACTTAGTTCTTTTAAAAACAAATATACAAACCACATTTTCTTCCAGCAATATACATAACAGCTGTTTCCTTTCAATAAACACACACATGAATACGTCTACATACACATGTCCATTATTTTAAATAGGCTTACTTCTCCAGATGCTTAATTGTACATTCAAACATAACACAAAAATATATTCCAATGCTTATGATAAATCAATGAGTGAGAAGCAATTTGTTGGTACTACATGTCTTTTCCTTTCTGGGCAACACTTAAAACTCCTATTTTTAAGTTCAAAAAAACTGCTTAGGGATTTTACACATCTAATACTTTTTGACAGTAATGTAAAATTTATTCCAATGAAAAGATTTGATAACTTCTGAAAAGATAAAGCTTGGGATGAAAATCTATTCAGGATGGAGGTTTTTCAGCAGGAAGTTTCACAGGTGATATCCATTTATACCAATTAGATTTGATAGATAGCAACAAAATAATGCCAAGATTGGCTGATGAGATTTCCAGACACATACAGAAGAGAAAGCAACGTTATGAAAACCAGTGATGGTCATGTTAAATTTAATCCCATTACAAATTTCAAATCATTTTTATGTTAAATCTTTCTCTGGCTTCTAAAATAAATGAAAAGTAGGGTCATAGATGTAATATTAACTAAGTTCCAAGAAGCATTAAATCCTAATCTTGTTGATTATGAATAGATTTTTTCTGAATCTGATTAAATGAAGGAATGTCTCTTAATATTACCAGTGAACTTTTTTCCCCTTCTCTAATTGGTTCTTTTAAAAAGTGGATCTTTAAAAATTGATTTCCTCTTTAATTGTTTTTTCAAAATGCTTCTTTTGGGGATTTCTTTAACTTTCTAATGGCAAAAAAACAATGGTTTCTAATAGCCTTGTATTTTTCCCTGTTTCTGAAAATAAAACAAACTCCTTCAAAGACCTCAGATATTTATATTCAGTGGCAAGTACATGCTTAGATTATAATCCAGCATTTAGCAAGACTCAACAAAAAAATCCATATATCTAAATTTTAGTAACATCAATAGCACCAACAAATATCTACAAACACTATATGAACTTTGTGAAGTGGAAGAAAAACAAGTGAAAGATTGTATGATAAAATAGACTAAGAACTTTGAACATAATATACTGATGGAACAATGGGAAATATGTGGGGGAAAGATTGAAATTTACATTATGTTATAAGCTAAAAAGAAGTTTTATAAAATTATATTTTTATAGAATAGTTTTTGTGCCTGGTGGATTTGTAAAAGAGCCCGAAATTTCTGGATTCAAAGATCAACATTTTCACAACAGTTATCATATACAAAAACAGTATTCTAAATAATTTTTTCTAATTATAGAATTAAAATAGACTATGGAACCCTATGTTTGTATATAATAACTGTGTGAGATTATTATATGCACAAAATGGAAAGATTATGTAATAACTAGAACAGGGGTTTCAAACTCGGGGTTCGCAGGTCAGATGTGTCATGTGCTGGCAACGTCTACCCCTGGTTTAGCAAAGAGGGGGAAAGTTGCAATACGTCACATGACAACAACGTAACACCACAAGTTTGACACCCCTGACCTATAACAAAAGAATAGCATGTAAAGATGACAAAATTAGTAGATGGCAAAACTGACTTGTTTGATTAGAGAACGATCAATAACTACATTCATCAACGACTAGAAACTCCTTATGATCATTTGCCTGAAAAAAGGGAAAAATGAATTTGTGATTTATGGGTTTAAAAATTAGAAACTGTGGCTTATGGAAAGAAGGAAATTACCTGTCTATTGAGATTGTCAATCATCCTGGTTATGGTTATCCCAAAAGTGCTTTTCCAAAAGGCAACAAAACAAAATGATTTCAAGGGAAAAAAACAAGAAAGTCCAGGTGCCTTTTAGAAAAGCATCTTTGGAAAAATGAAATTTCATTTAACCTTGGAAAGGGGCAGTTAAAATATAAATGCATTTACAACTACTGTCAAAAAGTTTGAAAGCTGCTTCATTATAATCTTTACTTTTTTTCTTTCTTCTTTTCAGTTTCTATTTTTTTAATATTTTATTTCTTACTTACTCACTATTCTCATTTTGTTTCTTTTCTAATAGTTCTGTTGTTTTTATCTCCATAAAAAAGTCTTCAATAAAACTTATAAAGAAAAAACTAGTATAAGAACTTTGTTTAGAGTATTGTATTTTTCGGAGTATAAGACACACCTTAGTTTTTGGGGAGGAAAATAGGGTGGGGGGGAAATCTGCCTGCCACGTATTCATCTGGCTTAGCGTCCTTCATCTGGTCAGCTTCAGCACATTATTTTATCCCTTGGTTAGGACTGGAAAAAAAGCTTCTAAAGCATAGCGGATAGAGAGAAGCAATGAAAAAAGCCTGCAGAGCCCGGAAGATTGTTAGCACCTGGTTAGGTCTGAAAAAAAGGTTCTTTGGAGGGAGTAGCAATGAAAAAAAGCCTGCAAAGACTTTGGGCTGGAAAAAAAAAGCTGCTTCGGAGGGAGTAGCAATTTAAAAAGCCTGCAAAGATTGCTGCACTCCCTAGCGCCTTGTACACTGAAAAATACGGTATATGGTTTAAGTTCAAAATAAGTTCCTGACAGCTTTCTCAACCACTACTATTTACCGTATTTTTCGGAGTATAAGACGCACCTTTTTATCTCCAAAAAGAGGGTTAAAATCTGGGTGCCCCTTATACACCGAATGTTGCATCAGCCATAGCTGGGGAAAGGTGGAGAAGGCATTGGCGGAATGGCAGGAACGGCAGCACCAGATGGCAAAAAGCAGCTGAATGGTGGTAATCCCCAACTGCCAATCAGAAACGCTCCTGCCGCCGCCACAGCCCACGCCGCCCCTCCCGCTGCTTCTGCCACCGTTGCCCCTCTCGCCGCTTCTGCCCACGCCACCCCACTCGCCGCTTCTGCCCACGCCGCCCCACTCGCCGCTTCTGCCACCG
>JANHFT010003218.1:105611-129317 GCA_032467955.1 Pseudoxenodon macrops | reverse complement strand
ATAAACCAGAACTTTGAGGAAAGCTTTGCCTTGGAGTCTGATCCTTTTAGGGATGATATTTGGAACGCTGACAACATCTGCAAGAAAGCCATCAAGCTCAGAGAGAACCAAGGACCCCACAGTTGAATCCCGAGCTACAAATATTCTGTTCTATTGGTGAATCAAATTGTTATTTTTTTTCAAGACAAATTCAGCTCATGGTGATTTCATGGTCATGCCCAAATGTTTTTCTTGGAAACAGAAGCAAAGTGGTTTGCCTTCAGCCATTTTTTCCAATCTCCCCATCTCATGCAACAGCTGTGGGTTTTTCCTTGTAACAGCCTTGCTTAGGTCAGCTAGATGCTAATAATCCCTGAGGAAAATATACCAACCTTGACCCAGAGAGGAAAAAGTTCAGATACCACCTGTTGTCTTCTCAGGTTGCTCTTCCACTCACTTTCAATATCCCTTAAGCTCCTTTTTGTAGTGAATTACAAATAAAAATGAATGGCTTCCCAGTTCTATACAGTATGTGTTATCTTTTCCTAATAAAAATGGTAATATTTATGTATCTTTTACTATGAAAAAATAAATTGGGAAGATCTATCTGACCATCCTGGAGGATATTTATGTGGTCACTGAGAGTTGGCAATAACTTGATGGGACATAATAATCAATTAATGAATCTGAGATTCATGTGGCATGCACTTACGTCATTCAGAGATTACAAGATACTTGGAAACAAAGCAACTGATGTTATTGCAATTTCACAGTAAGAAAATTGGTTATTTTTGTTTTGTTTAGTTTACTATATTGTCATTGCACCTCGTACAACGAATTTAAATGCCATCTTCAGTGTACATTATAACTATAAAAATAAAACACACACCTCCTTCACATTCTACGCACAATTGCAATATCCTGCAATGTTTTACTTGCCCATAATGAGGATGAGGATGACAACCACAATACTGTAACAATGTGTAGGGTTTCATTGTCACATCTCTGAATCTATCGATGGAATCTACCTTCTTTTACAAGCCCTGCTTGTTGCCAGTAATAGACAGGACAATTTATTTGGGGAACTTGTGAACGGATGGATGGCAATTCAACAGGTTTGTTGAACTGGTAAGTTGTATAGAGTTCCTCTCAAGGCTTCCTGCCAAGGCTCTTTTATCAGAGGACAAATCTGGAGAGATGGAACTGTTTTGAATTAGATTCTGACATGAGCAGAGTTGGCACCAACTGGCCACTGGTGTATCATATAGAGGCAAAATAAGAAAGCCAATGGAAGTGAGATATCAGGGGATCTGGAAGGAGCAAGCTAGAGATCCTAAATTAAAAGGATTGGGCTCTTGGTCACCTTCACAGCCACAGCCCACCTTTCCTACCCCACCACCACTAGCATTGGGTGGAAAAGAGAAAACTAGTCTTACTGGCATCCTGGGCACTGCAGACAATTGCCTTATGCTCATGGAGCTCAGCTGATTGCTGACATCTCCTAAGTGACCAAGGTCTTCACTACTCCACATGTTAAGGAAGGCATAGGACTACTCTACATTTTAAGAAAGACAGAGGAAGACATTGCTGGAACAAATCTATTAAGACTGCCCTGTCAAAGAAAATTAACATTTACTGAACAATAGGAACAAATGACATAAATAAAATAGCAATGCAACCTACTGTTGAGTGGTAACTCTTCAGTGACTTGGAACAATGAATGAAGTTTCAGACGTACTGAAGATTTAAACGCAAGGTGGAAAGAGCTCCCACAGGAAGACAGCGTATAAAATTATAAATAAGTAGCATTGCTTTTCCAAGAAACATTGGGATATCTCGTGGGCCCTTTTAAACACTGTCTCATGAAGCTGACAAGAGGGCAGACAGAACATCGCAATGCTAGCCCATCCCTTTTTCTACACTGCACACCCATTCAAAAGAGATATGGGTTGCATCCCAAAGTTCCACCAACCATCCTGCCCCTGCCCAAAACCATAAGAGGGTTTGAAATAAGGGGCCAGAATCTATGGCTTTTCAGATGTTACCAAACTACAATTTTCAGCAGCCTTCACTGTTTGTTTACCAGCTGGCTGGAGATGCTTTGTAGGTCCATAAATTCCTTTTAATTGGGAGTAATCTTTCTAGATAAAAGTACAGAGATCTATTCCTCGAGTTGCAAGTAACTTGTCTTTCAGTGAGCAGTTGATAGCCTTCCTATATATTCTTGTCCCATCTCTCTCTCCCCCTTCCTCTCCTCTCTCTCTCTTTCTCTCCCCCTCCCTCTCTTCATGTATGTGTATCAATGTATGTATATTCAGCTCAACTCAGTAAACATTCTGAATGCTCTTCCTTCCTATTTTTCCCTACAACAATGACCTTGTGAAGTAGACTGGCTGAGAGAGAGTGACTGGCCCAAAGTCACTCAGGGGCTTTCATGCCTCAGGGAAGCCTAGAACTCACAGTCTCCTGGTTTCTAGGCCAGAAGCTTGACCGATACACCAAACTGGCTCTATTATCTTGTCCCAGATATCATTTAACCCCAAAGGAAAAACTTCAGGAAGAAAGCAGAGTTGGGAGTGCAGCTAGAAGAATGCAGAAAAGTGAAAAGGTATGCAATAGAATACAGTAAGCCATAATAATAATACATAATAACAATAATACACATCATAATAAAGCAGAGCACCCCAAATATTACTGAAATATCCCAAGAACGAAATAATGACACAGAAGCTGGTTTTAACATAACATCATAAATGAACAGGATTACTCACCTATGCCTGACTCCTCTGCTGATCTCTGAGGTGGTAACCAGGTACTTGCCATTGTGATAATGTCTAAATTACCCTTGTGTCAGAAGGAAAACATCAGGAACAAACTTCTATTTAAAACAATGGTTATCAATAAAGGACCCCCTTAGCCAATGCCTTGTTTTTCAAGGGTGGTTTATTCTTATTGCCTCACCCTGCTTTTCTGAAACAAACATAACATACTGTTTATGGCATAATAGCAATAGGTTTAAAAAGGAGATGGGTGGCAAATACATTTACATAAACAAAGAAAGTAAGTAAGTAAGTATTCCAACACAGAAGGATCATCATACCAGTAAGAAGTTTGAAAGAAATTGGAAATACTTTACCAAAACATTAGCTGTTGTCTATTTATTTATTTGTTTGGTTTTGGAAGAAAGAGGAATACTTAGATACAAAACTAGGATGAGTCTCTCATTTTACTACTATTTCCCTGATGGTTTTCTTTGGGATGTTATTGGGCAGAAAGCAGAAGGATTGGCTGGCTGATGGTTGCCTGCAAACTCCATAGCCTTGCTACTATCCCTACTTGTACAGTATTAAGTATTTATTCATTTACACCCCACTTTTATTATTTTTACAAATAACTCCAGGCAGCGAACATACACCTTCCCTCCTCCTATTTTCCTCTCAACAATAACCCTATGAGTTGGGTTGGGTTGGGCTGAGAGTGACTGGCTGAAAGTCATTCAGCTGACTTTCATGGATAAGGTGGGACTAGAACTTACTGTCTCCCAGTTTCTAGCCTGGTGCCTTAACCACTAGACTAAATTGGCTGAGCCTTAATGTCTGCAACTGGAGAAGCGGTGATAAATCATGGCTATATTTTCAAGGGGAACTAGAGGTCTTGAGAGATAGTTTGTTTGTTGAATTTAGATAATGGCCTATCTCCAATCCATGATGCTTAGCAACAGAATAAAAACAATATAACAAAATAATAAATAGCAGCTTGGTAATGGCTTCAATACAAACTATGGTCAGTAAGGCTACTGAAAAATTCCCTCTAATATAACTGCATCACTGTACATCTCAATGCATTTCAGCCCTGTAATTTATAAGATTATACCTATATAGGCACAGTGGATTAAATCCATAAATAAACCCCAGGTATTTGAGGATCTTCCACATATGTACATTGAAAATATTTATTGAGACCCAAAGCATTCACTTAGGCTTACTATCAATTGTGAGCAATCTTGTAGGTCTTCCTTCCATGGTATTCAACAGAGTGGACGCCTGGGTAGGTAAGCAATTTACATTGATAGAATAAAAGTGTTTCATTTGTTTGCTTGTTTTATTTACATTGTAAACATATATCCTAACATTTGTCTGCTCTTGCTTCCACTGTCGTTCCCAAGGCAAGACCTACTGGTATATAATTTTCAGCCAAACATCCTTGTCCCTAAAACTTGGATATCAGGTGCAGGTCACACCCAAATTCAGCAGGATGTGCGTCTTAAACTGCTCTCCCTTTCCACAAATCAGTAGAGGTGCAACTGGTTGGTGGACAGAGAGGAAAAATAAAAGGCAAAGCATGTGCAGGGAATGAAGGAGACAGTGCTGAGAGGTGGGATCTGAAGGGAAGAAACTGAGAACTAAATAGTGTATGTGGATCCCCAGAAGCGCCTTGCCTAGAGCTCCATCAACTCTGGCACCATCACTGAAGCAGGACACTTCCTACCAGTTGTTGCAACAGACAACAGCTGCTTCTGCCTTTGGGGTGGGTGGGTGGAGGGGAGACAGTTGAGCATCTAGGTAGCTGTTGCCCCAGACTGAATTCAGTTTTGTAAATAATGTTTCCCAATTTGCCTCAGTAAAATGAACCAGTAATTTATTGGTGCATGTGTAGAAATAATTATCATTCTTTGCAATTGACTACTACGCTATAGTATGTAGTAGTACTATAGTAGGAGACCATAACCAAGTGAACAGCGTGTTGATCAGTCTGCTAGCCAACCTCTACTCAGGTTTGGTGGGTATCACACCATGCATTGTCTCTGTACGTCCTTCTTAAGGATTGTATTTTTAAGATACGTTTGGACTAGATTACACTTATATAGAATTCTCTTGTTTCCAAACCAGGAAAGCTATCCAAACGATAGTTATTTGACAGCCCCATTTTATTCCATATGGTAATAGATGGAATTTATGGAATGCAGGGGTTGAAAAATTAAGGAAAATATTGGATAAAATCCATGTAGCAAGTACTGGTTTGGTAGGCATTTCCCAGAAATCTCAAGCAAGGCATAAGTGAGAGGGAGGCTATATTGAATGGTCCAGCAACTTCTGTTAACATTGGTTATGATCATGATAATTACAGTTTTTTATTCTTTATGATTCTTCACCATGGCTTATGTGATCTGTACATGCAAAGATTATATCATTTGAGGGCCTCAAAGCCTTAAAAACAACAACAGAATAGCTTTAATATGCCAATCCCCCAGAATGGGATCAAGCATGATTCCTAAAGCTTGGAAGAATAAACCTTTGGTTCTGGTGACCCACTCAGAAGGCCAGATTATCCTGGGACACTTATATTTGCCTTCATTCGGCATAGCTTTAACCCTTAACCTCAGACCTGAGGTCATAGTGACCACAACAGTTTTCCAAAATGTTCGGAACACCCCTATTTTTAGAAATGGACCGTTCCATAGAATTTATAAAATTTGTTAATTTGATCAATTAAATGAAAAGTGTAACTATACAAATATAACACCATATCCCACCTATTATTTTCATAGATAAAGAAAATTATATGAGCGGTCATTATGATGAAATAATACATCTGTGGTTAAGGTTAAATAGATTTTTACTCCAAAAGCATTTTATTAAAATAAATGTGATAAAAAGTTTTAAAGTCCAATTTAAAATTTAAAAATCCAATTTTTAATTTTTTTTAAAAAATCATCGATTTTTATCCACCCTGGCTATTGGCTTGGATTCACATATTTTGTGCTTCAGAAATGTAATAGCCACCTCTTGCGTTGAGGAATTTAAGGATTATTATTAGATTTCTGAGTTTCGTGCTATTTTTCAACTTTAATAAAATAGTGCTTTCCTTAAAACCTTGAAAAGAAAGGAATTTCAATTTAAAAGAGTATTTACATTGCAAATACCGTAGTTATTGAGATACTTCAAATATGAACGGACAATGTTGAACTTTTCATTGAATATTCTTGTTAGGCTCCTTCTAGCAGATGAGGAAGATTAACAAATGAGTTTCCAGAGCATGGTTTGTTTCTTCCTTAACAAGCCAGAATTGAAAACTATGTGTTAAAGTTTTTAAAGGTGCTTAATTCCTGAAATTTCAAGAGACCTTTCCAAGCAGTATCATTTGTAGATACCAGTCTGCTTAGTTTATTATAACTAATTTTGCTAATAACCATACAGATATATTTATACGTGGATGCTTACTAATCAGGTGGAGCTTTTTAACCAAGATGGTAGCTTTTAGAAATAATATATTTTAATATTCCAGCATATTTTGATGGAGCATTGCTTTTTCTGCTCTTCTGGGCAGACTTGGTTTGAAAATTCTTTCAAAACAGATCTGTTGAAAATTGCTTGGAAGATGCCAAATGCTTTCTGAATCAAAGTAAAATTGTTAATTTCCTAATTTACTGGATGTAGTCTATTTTTCAGGCAAAGTAGTGAAATGAGAAAGTTGTAATGAGAATGAATCTTATATAAGAACTACAATGGCCCAGTGGTTAGAGTGCAGTACTGCAGGGTGCTTCTGCTAACTGCCGGCTAACTACAATTTGTCACTTCGAATCTCACTAGGCTCAAGGTTGACTCAGCTTTCCATCTTTCCGCGGTTGGTAAAATGAAGACCCAGATGGTTGGGGACAATATGCTGACTCTGTAAACTGTTTAGAAGAGGGCTGTGAAGCAGTATATAAGTCTAAGTGTTTTTGCTATATAATATGCTTTCAATAGTTTCAATATTATGATACTTGCTAGATAGTTAGGAAACACCTCTTTTTTAGAAGTTGTGTGCATGTTCTGTGATTGACATGTAGTTCCTTGTCTCAAGCATTTTAATAATCATCTAGCACTTTTCAAAAACATATTTGGTACAATATAAGCAACTGTATAAGAAATTAATTGTTTTATTTACAGATCATTGCCATAGAATTATCAACAAAATAAGTAGAATAATAACTACTTTAACCATCAGGCAGGCCAAGAATAGTCACAGATTATTTAATAATTCCTTAAATGAGACAATTTTATTAGTCTTTGCAAATTGAGACCTCTTTTCAAATATCAGAGCAAAGAAAATCCTTTATTATTGCTTTATCTTTACTCTTAAGAGATATCCACTGTGCTGTATATTTGTGCATAACTAGATTTTCAAGTCCATTGCCAGATCCCCATTTGATAAAATATGTAACTATATAAAAGTTGTACACAGTTTTTAAAGAAGCAAAGCAAGAAACAAAACTTTGCCTGGATTTATTAAGGCACATTTTAAAATTCTGAATAGAATAAAAGTCTTCAGTTTTCTAATTCAATTTGGTTTTCATCAGCTGCTTGCTACAGTATTTAATCCAATTTACTTTGCTGCCTGGCATTATTATTGATTGTGTCATTATATCCATTCATAAAAATGCATTTCTATTTCTGCAAACTGTTTGTCAGCTGAAAATTGCAGATCTACTTTCATTGGATGTCTATAATATATTTATTTTTATGATGTATTACTAAAATTTGATCTTTTTCCAAAAGAGCCATTGCTAAATTAGAATTGGCTATATAAAATGGCATTTTCATTTTAATTAGAAAATCGTAGATGAGTAGAGATTTATTATGAAAAGCCAAAAACTATTTTTATAAATATAATCAGACCCCAATATGTTCAAGTCCTCCCCCATTTATTTATAATGTATTTTCTGCTGTTAACACCTTAAGCTATTCTTTGCAATTATATTTAACCAAGAAGAAATGTGAAATTAATCTATGTAATCTATTATCATGGAATAGATTTAATTTATTTGTACAATTAATGACTAGCCATACATTATATATAGGAATATTACACAACATATTGCTAAAGAACATTTTCACTAAGTAGGAATTAAATTTTACTTTTGTAAATTATATTTTTAAATTTTAACTCATTGTTAACTTGTAAAGGATTAGGTAAAGACTGTTGAGTCAATCTTGACTCCTCGTAAGTATGCAAATTAAGTTTTCCTGTAATGTGATGGAATTTGTTTTATTTCCCAGTCTGTAGCACTGAGATTTTTCTCTCATTCATAGTTCAATATATTATCATATATTAGACAGATATTCCTGCTTACCTTGTTCAACCAAGGTCAGCTAACTAACTGCTTCTTGCCTAAAACTATATATATTTATTTGGGGAGAAAATTCAAAATATAATAGCACAATATATGATACACAATTAATGGTATGTAAATATTAATAGGAACAATATTCATCCTAAATCGTGCTGTTTTTCTGTTTTACTGTATAACTAATGCAGTATAAGTAATACTAATATAGCAAGATCATTTTTATTCTATAAATATAAAATTGAAAACCAACAATCTCCTAAATAAAATTGAATCTGAATTATTTTCATAAGGAGAGTGTTTGTTTATGGAATCAATTGTACTAAAGCTAATATTTGAAAAAAAAAAATTTATTTTAATCAAAAGCCCAACCGATTCATCTTTATCTCATTGATTACTCTGCAGAAAAAAATATGTACAGGGGAAAATAATATCCTTATTTAGTTTTTTTTTAATCGATTTTATGCCCACCCATCTCAACAAGCAACTCTGGGCAATGAGCAACATTAAAATAAAATAAAAATGTCATGCATTAAAAATACTTAAAATATAAAGCAACTGAGAAATATCAAATATCACATCACTGCTACAACCAAGAAGTAGCTCAGTGAACACACTCGAGGCCCTAAGCATAGAACCAGATATTTTAGGGCCTTCAAAATGATCATGGACATCCTAGTCATTTATGAAACTCTCAAAGTCTATTTGGGTTGTAATGAGCATATGATACTACTGAACACAAAAATGATGCTATTCTGTGTTTTTGGTAAGGAACAGTAGACTCTTACACATTTTTACAAAGATTTTTCAGTAAAATATGCTAGTTGCATCCTATTACGCTTTTAAAATGGACTAATTTTAGACTACTACTACTAACCTATAACTTGCATTTGGTGAATAAAACCATGTAGATATACTCCAGATATTGCATCTGATCACATAGTAAAAACAATGTTATGTATTTTGAGGCTGCTCTATCAAGTGGTACAAAAACATGGTAAAATATATTGCCAGAGATTTGGTGGTTTTTTTTTTTAAAATACCGGTAACTACTTGGATTCTGATTTAAACTCTGCATTTAAAAAAAATCTGTTTGAAAAATGCAACCACTTCATGGTTAATTGTGTACATTTCTGGTGTATTTCAGATATTAACAGGTTTTAAATAATTTTGAATTAAATATTGACTGCATGCAAAGAGGTACTAGTATTTAAACTAAATGAAAGAAAGTAAAGAAAGATTTTAATCCTGAAATGTGTGGATTGAAATTTGTTTTTCTTTCTTTTCAGACCTACTGCTTTATAGTGACAGAAGCAACTTAAAGAGAATAGAAAAAAATAAGATCAATGAAAAAATCATTGGAATATTTGCTGTTCATCAAATCATAAGAAAATCTTCCATTCTTTGGATGCCCAAACGTTTAAAACAAAACTTTTGATTTTCTACGCTGTCACGGTATATTTGATCTGCTCTTGTGATTAATAAGGAGAAGCTAGAAGAAAACAATATGGCTCATATTAGTTTCGCTTTAAAGATTTGCCAGCTGGCACTGGGATTGCTCATAAATTCATTTCAAGCAACTTCCATACAAAATAATGAATGCCCACAATTGTGTGTCTGTGAAATAAGACCCTGGTTTACTCCTCAGTCAACCTACAGAGAAGCTCCAACAGTTGACTGCAATGATCTTCGTTTAACAAAAATCCCCAGTAACCTTTTCAGTGATACTCAAGTCCTTCTCTTACAAAGCAACAATATTGCCAAGACCACAGATGAACTGCAGCAACTTTTCAATTTAACAGAGTTGGATTTTTCACAAAATAATTTTACTAGCATAAAAGATGTAGGATTATCAAATCTTTCTCAGTTAACCACTTTACACTTGGAGGAAAATCAGATCACAGAGATGACAGATTATTGCCTACAAGACCTGTGCAATCTACAGGAACTTTATATCAACCACAATCAAATCAGTACAATTTCTGCAAATGCATTCTCAGGCTTGAAGAATCTTCTAAGACTTCATCTTAATTCCAATAAATTAAAAGTTATTGACAGTCGTTGGTTTGATTCTACACCTAACTTGGAAATTTTGATGATTGGAGAAAATCCTGTGATTGGAATACTAGATATGAACTTCAAATCACTGTCAAATTTAAGAAGTCTAGTTCTGGCTGGAATGTATCTGACAGACATCCCTGGAAATGCTCTAGTGGGCTTGGATAGTCTTGAAAGTCTTTCATTTTATGATAACAGATTGGCTAAAGTTCCTCAGCTTGCACTTGAGAAAGTCCCAAATTTAAAATTTTTAGATCTTAACAAAAACCCAATCCATAAAATTCAAGAAGGAGATTTCAGAAACATGCTTCGGTTGAAAGAACTTGGGATCAACAACATGGGAGAGCTGGTGTCTGTTGATAGGTATGCACTAGACAATCTTCCTGAACTTACAAAGCTTGAAGCAACCAATAACCCAAAGTTATCTTACATACATCGTTTAGCATTTCGGAATGTTCCTGCTCTGGAAAGCTTGATGCTTAATAATAACGCCTTGAATGCAGTCTACCAAAAAACAGTGGAATCCCTTCCAAATTTGCGGGAGATTAGTATTCACAGTAATCCACTCAGGTGTGACTGTGTCATTCACTGGATCAACTCAAACAAGACCAATATTCGTTTCATGGAACCCTTATCAATGTTTTGTGCTATGCCACCAGAATACAAAGGGCAACAGGTAAAGGAGGTATTAGTACAGGATTCCAGTGAACAGTGTCTTCCAATGATTTCACATGATACTTTCCCAAACCATTTGAATTTGGACATTGGCATGACTGTCTTTTTGGATTGTCGGGCTATGGCAGAACCTGAGCCAGAGATTTATTGGGTTACTCCACTTGGGAATAAAATAACTGTGGAAACTCTTTCAGACAAATATAAGATTAGTAGTGAAGGCACACTGGAAATATCAAATATTCAGATGGAGGATTCAGGAAGATACACATGTGTAGCTCAAAATATAGAAGGTGCAGATACAAGAGTGGCTACTATAAGAGTGAATGGAACACTTCTTGATGGTACCCAGGTGCTGAAAATTTATGTCAAGCAAGCAGAGTCTCATTCCATCCTAGTTTCTTGGAAAGCTAACTCTAATGTTATGACATCTAACTTAAAATGGTCATCTGCAACTATGAAGATTGATAACCCACACATTACATACACTGCAAGGGTCCCAGTTGATGTGCATGAATACAATCTTACCCATCTGCAACCCTCCACAGATTATGAAGTCTGTCTCACGGTATCTAATATCCATCAGCAAACTCAGAAGTCTTGTGTAAATGTTACTACAAAAAATGCAGCATTTGCCCTTGATATTACTGACCAAGAGACAAGCACAGCCCTAGCTGCAGTCATGGGATCCATGTTTGCTGTTATTAGTCTTGCCTCTGTTTCTGTCTACGTTGCAAAAAGGTTTAAAAGGAAAAACTACCATCATTCATTGAAAAAATATATGCAAAAGACCTCTTCTATTCCTTTGAATGAACTCTATCCTCCACTTATTAATCTCTGGGAAGGTGACTGTGAAAAAGAAAAGGAAGGCTCAGCAGAAACCAAGCCAACTCAAGTGGACACATCCAGAAGCTATTATATGTGGTAACTCAGATAATATTTTGCTTCTGGTAGTAAGGAGCACAAAGACTTTTTTGCTTTATTCTGCAAAAGTGACAAGTTTGAAGACTTTTGTATTTTCTGACTTTGCTAGTTTTGTGGCAGAGTGGTGAGGACAGGTGGATATTTCAATTTTTTTTAGTATAGCGTATCGCAATTGTTTTCACACAAAAATGGCAGCTTCACCTAGCTTCCAATTTTTTAGTTGTGCTTAATTTAACAAAGTTGATCTAACTATTAAACTATTAAATTAAAGGCTAGGATTGCCCTTTGATTTTCAAGCTTGATCCCCTTTCTTCTGAAGCCATCAACAGGAAGTACAGTATCCTACAAAATCTTAATGATTCCAATTTGAAAATACATTAAACCAGCTTTGTCATAATCTGGTCTAAGGACTCTTTTAAACTTGAGATAAGTTGACAAGATTTTGAACAATTTTAGTTGGCTGTACTGTAATGTTGTATCAACTGATTTGAATGTTTTTGACTATGAACAATTGATTTTTCTTTTTTAATAGTTGAAGAAACTTAGGTAAAACTAACAAAACAATTAAGATATGTACACTTTTTCAATGTAACAAACTAAATGTTAATTATCTTTTACTATATTTAGTAGAAACTTTAAATAATGTAGTTTTTTTCTGTGTAATCCACCAACACCTGGCATAGAATGAAGATGAGAGTACAATAAATTATAGTTTTGTTGTTTGTTTTTTAGAAGAGTTGCAATAATGTATCCTTAGGTTACATCACCAACTTTATTGGGTGATTTGCGTTTTGACATAAAATATATTCAATTTCTATAAAATGATACCTCTCTAAAGTCAAATTAGAATCTTTTTTTTAATTCTTAGCAAATATGAATTTATTCACAGTTTATATAGTAAAGCTAGAAATATTGATTAATCAGAAATATGTCTGCTGAAGAAAAACTTTAGCTTTTACATAATCTTCATAATAGTTATGCTTATAAAAAGACATTTTTGATTACTTTCTAAAACATGAAGCATGAAATATACAGAAGTTACCATTGCCATTAAGGTAAGTTAAAAAGAGAATTGGATCCAGCCATATTCTTTAGCACTGCAGTCTTAAGTACATTTTTTAAGCCACATACCCTATTGATACCCGCAGCAAATGTGATCAACTTATAGTTCTTCGTTAGGTCAGGTTGGTGTGAATTAATTGCTCCCAATAAGGATCTTAAAGAACACATATTTTTTTATTCCTTCTTTGTGAGAACTGGCTATTTTACGTCTGCTTTGTGTTCTTCAGCCAGTTACTATTAGTGGATCTTTTTTCTTACTCTAAAACTGCTGCATTTGCTCAAAAAACTTTGATGATCCTTTGGAAAGCTGAGCTTTTTGAAACTCCAGTTAAAGAGCATCCACTTTAACATGACTTTAACAACTATCTATATTGTTATTAAAGTCAAATGAAATGACAGGAAGGAGGTTCTAAGTCAAATTCTAGTCAAGTTTCTTTTGTCCATAGTCCAAAATTGCTGTTATTTTTTTAAGCAACTGCCCTTTTCAATATTTATTATGAAACAGCCATATAAATCACGGGGTTCTGATTTATTTTTGAGTCCAATAATCAAAGTTGCATTAGCAAAATTAGATGTTGAAAGTCTATACCCATCCAGCTCTTGCTTAATTATAATTCCTAACATTTTTACAAAGCTACACTAGCTGGAAGATGTAATTGAGCAACATCTACAGTAGTGAAACAAAATTTGTGTTTCAAATCTGAAACCAATCATGTTCTTGAAGATCTGCTAAATCCTTTCAGATCAGCTGTAACAGCTGAACTAAAATCCAGAGCACTTTGATTGTTCCAGATTTTCCATAAAACAAAATTAGGAGTTATTCTGAAATAATTTTATGGAGCAAGTAGGACATGGTTGGTGTGCTTTTGCCCTTATTTCCCATAGCATTTCCCACTGTATGAAAAGTGCATATTTTCTCATTATGTGCTGCACTCATGTTAACTGGCCCCAATTTGCCTATGTTCAGATCTGAATGTTGGAAAAAAAGATGGACTTGTGTAATTGTGACATGGAATAGGTGTCCACCTATTCTTTTAATAAACCAAAGAACAACAACCCTGACCTATGCAGATAAAAATACATCTAGATTCTTAGAACAAATTCTTGAGTTGACAGAAACAATTACCGTATTTTGTGATTTGCTAATTCAACAGGACTATTGCCTGCTTATGTGGATAAAGGTTTGAGTCTATTTTGTGGCATAATCACTTTAAGACAGTTGGTATAGAATGGTTAGATTGTTTTTTTAAGTGGGGGAAAATATTATTAGTCAGTGGCATCAGCACTACTATTAGCCTTCTGCACTCTGAAGTCCATTTTTTTCATTTTTTGAGAAGATAACCTCCTGCAGATTTTATGCTGTAGCTTAGCAAGTGACTGTGGTTAATGCCTTATGTATGTTTTGTTTCAGAATATTTCCCTTTTTAATCTTTCGACTTATTTATTTGGAAGTGCTTTCCCTTGGGGACCCTAACCATGGATGAGAATATGTCAATGTGATTCAGATCAAGCACAAGCTACTTGGCCAGAGGAGTTTAACTTTCAGTATAATCTACCTTGCTGCATTTTTTTACTTTAAATGAATGACAGTTATCTCCCACAGTGCCATTCAAACGTATTTTTCAGAGCGTAACTAGCTAAGCAAGATTAGGCCAAATGTGTTGGGAGTTTTTTTTTACAGTTTTTGTTCTGAATGTTCTAAAGCCAATTAAAGTCTAATTTTCCCCTTTGTGAAAACAAATGAACATTGACACAAGAGTGTCAGAAATGATAGTTGAATGCTGAACAATAAGATGAAGATTGAGTTATGCAGTATGACGTCTGGATGTTAAATACTGCTTTGAGAAATAATGTTACTTGCTGCATAAAAAAACATGCAAACATTTTGGCTCAGTTCAAATCTAATTCAGGAAATAGTTTTACTAGGCCAGCTCAAAGTTACAAATAGTAAGCAAAGCTTTAGCCGATTTCTGTCCCATCCCAAGCAATCAGCCAGTGCAACTTTGATTATACTTCCCATCAGTGATTAGACTAAATCTATTGGGGCCTGAGAACCAAAAACAACACGTGGAATTATTTAAAAGGAGTTTTATTTATTGTTCTTCACTTATAGACAGAATCCCAACTATATTCCACTACAAAACCCTTTTGAAAACAGATTGTTAATGAATTTGATCTTTGCTGTACACAGCTAAGTGATCTCAAACATTTTAAATTGCAACGCACTATCCCCATCCCCATAAAGGAACATGCCTACAGTATTTCAGGGTAATCCAGTGATTTCAATTCATGTCTGAACCAAGATATCTGCCAAGTTAAAAAAAAAAGTTCTCTTGAATTCTGCTAATTACTTCTCTAAACATGTGACATTCAAAATAATGATAGGTGCTGATCTCTGCAAACACTGCATCCGGCTTTAATAATGTATTAACTGCCTAATCAAACTGGCAGTTTACAACACACACATCACCTACCGGTAGAAGCAAACATGAAAATTTTATCCATGCAAATCCAAAATTCATCCACCACCAAATTCCCTGCAGTAATGTTCAGTCATCACTAGCTCTCTGAAGTACAGTATGGGAGGCTTCATCTGAACTTCTGCAGACAAGGTGTTCTGTAGGATACATGACATGCTATCGCTCATTGTCAACTGAGATAAACACTGGAATGGTTGGTTGTACCTGGTCATCAAACTCCAAAGGCTTCTTTGACTTGTACTTGGCAATAACAGTAAATGAGTGGCTGGCCTTAAAAATCTAAATTGAAATAAATCAATACCACTGCCGCAGCCACACCACTAGAGTTATATCAAGGTCTCCTTGTCTTTAAACAAGTTGGTGCATTTATGTACCAATTGCAGCTTCTGGATATTTTTCAAAGATAGGCTCATGGGTAGATGATGATGATGATGATGTGGATAACTGTCGCCAGGGTATCCTGTTCCAGGAAAGACTGCAAGGGTATACCAGCTGATCTGTGCAAAGTCCCCTTAGCCATGCCTCTACCTGCCTATCTAGCAGTAGTCATAAAGCAAAACTTTAGGATGCTGGACTTTGTTCTTCACATACAACAAATTGTTAAAACATTTGAGCAGAAGAATCTAACAATTTAGGTCAATTTAGTTTCCTCCAGATAATAACAAGAAAGTTACAGTAGTAAACTCTGGGTAAAAGTAGAAAAATCCATGATGTCATCCCCAAAAAAGACTGCTTTGGTTCCTGCATGTATTTCCATTGTTCCCACTGTCGTCTTTTATGCCTTTGACGTATGCTGAGAAAAATTAAATATTTCTGTCCAGATATTTCTATGCCTTCTTACTATTCTACATAGTATTATACCATCTATGTGATAGAGTACTTTATGGAATTAATCTAGGGAGAACAGGGTAGTGAAATCCTGCCTGCTGGTATCCATTGATTGTGACTAATGGAAAAATTGATTTTGACACAAATATTGAATGTGTATTTTACAGGACAGGCAGCAAAGAAAACTACATTTTTAGCATCTCTTTCCAAGATGATTTTATTGTGGATTAACCTGGGTGATAAAAAGATATCTGAGCACATAACATTGATCGTGTAATTGTTCTCCAGGATTAAATGGACATGTATTTACACATTATTTTTCCTGTTTTCCCATTCATATTTTAGAAATAAAATGTTTCTGCTTCTTACATAGAATACTATGCAATTTCTACATGGATCAGCATCAATAAAAAGCACCCTATAAACATGATATTATTATTATTTATTTCACTTCCAAATTTCTCAAATCAAGAGGCTTTATTCACCAGGTATGTGTTGATACGTTTCTGTGAGTCATTTCTGATTTAATTTGCACCCAACATTCAAAGCAAAGCAAACAACCCCTCTTAGTTCAGCTAGCAAAAATATAGCTTGGTGTTTAGTTATTAAAATTCAGCAAAACATCAAAAATAATTAACTGGCAAATTGGGACACAATTCTAGCAAAATCAGAAAAAGAATTAAATAAGCAAGCAATAAAATAGTAAAAGAGTTAATAACAAGATTCTATCATCTATCTACCTACCCAGGTCTACAATTTTAGTAATGGGTTCTCTGTCTGGTTGCTGGGTGTGTGTGGTCATGGTGGGTGTGGCCTAGTCGGCCTCCTGCACCTCGGGGGAGGGATTTTTGTTCTGGGCTCGGAGGCTTTTCTCAAGGGTGACAGCGGCCTCCTCAGCCCCTGAGCCCTCTCGACGCCGGAACACCGAGCCTCTGCATGCACTCTGCACTTACCTGCATCCAAAATAGGACGCGTGGGGACTCCTGGGAGGGGAGGAACCAGCCAGGAGTGGGATTTGCGGTTCTCCAAACTGTACCGAATCTTAGCTAGAGGTTCTCCCAAACCCCTGCAAACCCTTAGCAGCCCACCCCTGTACCTACCTATCTAATCTAGAATCTATTTTGCATCAAAAAGGGAATAATCTTGTGGACAGGAATTATATATCCAATAAGAGGGAATTGAAAGGGTGCTTTGGGCTGATAAAATTATCACACCTTGAATGATGCTACTTCTGTTCAATCAATGCTGCTTATTATATCATAGTGGTGTTGCAACAACAATGCTGAAGTTTAAAAGTGAAATACACTAAAATTCATTTTTATCTCTGTCCTCAACAACAGATTATAATTTTAGCTTTCTAAATTCTAAGCAATGATTTCTGAAATGCTGCAATGCGTTATGATCTTTATGGTCTGATTTTAAGATCATAACTCTCAGTGTAAACATCTCCAGTATTTTAACCTTTCATTTTACACTTCATTTCTGATCTAAAGTTAACTTCATGGCAGAAACCTGAATAGATTTTCAGGCACTTCAGTTCCAATATGAGCTGCCCTGAGGGAAGCTATAACTTTATTGAAAAACATCTAATTTCCTACAACAATAGAATAAAATATAAAACAGAGTTCAGTTAGCCATTCTGCATCAGAATGGAAAAATACTACCCTTATCCACAACTTCACATACCATGAACTTAAACTGTCAATTTGCTTGGAAAAAAGAAAATGCTACATAAGATCTGATCTATATTCTCTCTCCCTCCCTCCCTCCCTCCCTCCCTCAGCAATACATCTTTATCCCCTAGCATTTTCTGCAAATTAACACTGAACCACAACTATTATTTATTTTTATCCAGGGGTGGGCTGCTGGGAATTCACAGGGGTTTGGGAGAACCTCTAGCTAAGATTCTTGCAGTTCGGAGAACCTCCAAATCCCACTCCTGACTGGCCCCTCCTGCCCCTCCCTTGAGTCCCCATGTGGCCTATTTTGGATGCAGGTAAGTACAGGGCGCAATAGGAGGTTCGCGGAGGGTGAAAAACGGGCCTACTGGAAGTTCGGGAAGTCCAGAAACAGGTCCATTTTTGGCCTCCGGAGGTTGGGGAGGCTCTTTTCATCATCCCGGAGGCTCGATAAAAGCCTCTGGAGCCCAGGGAGGACAAAAGTGCCCCCCATCACCGTGATGCAAAAGGCCGACTAGGCCACGCCCACCATGGCCACACCCATCCAGCAACCAGGCAGAGAACCCCTTGCTAAAAAATTTGAAGCCCACCTGTTTTTAACTATTATTTATGGACCTTATATGTCATTTGTTCCTGAACAAATAATTCCTATATTCTGTGTTTATAAATGGGAAAATATACAAGCGGGTAACACAACAATGGTCTAAATCAAAATTTAACATTTTTAACAGATTTTTAACAAATTTAACAGAGATCAGTACCATTACTCTATTATTCTTGCTGTGCCAATGGGGTGGGGGATGTGCAGGCAGTGAAAAGAGGCCTCTTCAAGTTTCTTGCTGATGTCATTTCCTGACGGATCTGGAGATATCCTCTTCTCTCTGTTCTTTCAAATAATCAGAAACATTGGGATAAGCTGATCCCGAAGATACTCCAATCCAATTTGCTGGCTGCAATTCTTTATATTGCATTTCTGCTCCTTGGAAGATTTGATTCTATCCTCAGAAGCCCTTGTGTGGATAAGTTGTCTGGATTATTTAGTAAACAACTTTTAAGGTTTACTTTCACAATCAGTCTCCATAAGAGTTGACTAATCATTTGAAGTTTTCAAAATATTTTTGTGTATACAAAAACTATTTCTGCCATATCACAAAAAACTGAGATATACAATATCCATGGAAAATCTTACAGTGGAGACATCTATCATACAGATAGAAGTTCATACTGATGTTCATAAGTATCCATGGTAATTACACGTTCTGCGCAGCCTAACAAAATATGTGCATATTATATGTACAAATTAGAGAACAAAATTATGGTGTTCACATCACAAGCTGTGCTGCAGTAAAAGTTCTACAGGTTAATTTTATTTATTAAAATAAGTCCTTGTCTTCTGTCATGCAAATATATGCCAGTAATTTATAAAAATACAATCAATGAGGTAATATTACATTAAAATACAATAGAACAAACATTCAAATAAGAACAATATAACTAATCAATGGTTGTAAATAAGGTTTTGCACATGACATATATAATTGGAAAGAAACACTTAAGCAGAGCACTTTTCTGCTATTAATTTGGCTACTTTAGAGAACTTCCTTATTCAAGCTCATGCCAGTCTTACTTTTTTTTTCAGAGTGCCATAAAGTCTTTAAAAAAAAAAAGTTCCAAATTATTTTTCCCAAATTATGTTGGTAGAGTGCACAGTTCTGATCATGGGTATCTCCAGACAAGTGATATTAAAAAGTCAATATGGCAGCCATATGCCTTCAATTAAAAACTTCCTTTTTAATTCCACCATAATATTCATTGCAACTCGGTTACAATGGCAATAAGTGACTGTTGGGAGACCTTGAAGAACAGTTTAGGAATAGATCATCATGGAGGAAATCTATCTGTGTGGTTGCTAGGAGTCAGAAATGACTTGATGGTGCATAATCAATCAGGTGCATGGTTATGACTGCCATCTTTTTTATTGCCCCTTTAGAGCCCCTGGCTCTCATTCTAAATTAAAGCAGCAGCACATCCCAAAATTCTGGGAAATAAAGGTGATTTCAACAAGCACTAAACTTCAGCTGAGCTGACACATGTTTTATCTCTACAGAGCATGGTTGATAAAAGATTAAAAACAGGGCATCATGTGAAAAGCTCTACTGAATTCTTTAAGCTGCAAACCTACTTTGACAAGTGATGTCAAGTTGGCACGTGTGGAAAAATATAAAGAGATATATTAGTATTTCAGTGCCTTCAACAGCCTTCCTTCTTGTTTTCAAAAGTCAGTCTCGGTAAGAAGAAAAATGTCTATTTTTCAAGAAAGTAATTGAAGTATCATCCACAATTTTGTCTTGAAATCTTGGGAAATCATTGGGCCTGGGCCATGGGTGTCAAACTCTATTGTGTCATGTGACATCACGTGATACATTGTGACATTTTTGCCTTTGTGGAGCCGGGATAGGCATGGTCTGCACATGATGCATCTGGCCCATGGGCAGCCAGTTTGACACACCTGGCCTAGGTCTTCATCTCCACCAGGGAGGTATAAATTTAGACATTTGTAATTGTCTGAACTGTAAAATATTCAATTTACATCCCACTATTTGTTTTCTTAGAAAGGAGATTTGTGATTTATTGTCTTTCATGAATTATGGCTGAGAACATTACAGGTGGGAAGTAGCCATATATCCCTAAAATTCTACCAGGCTTTAGTTCCTCCAGCACAAGAGAGGCAAAGCATGTGGCAGTCAATCTGCTCTTGCTCCAAGAACTTCAAACAGGCAGAGGACATTTTTCTTGCCCTATCTGTAGGTGGAAAACAGACCCCAGATTGGCCCAATAATGTTGTAATACCCTCTGGATGTTGAGCTAGAGGTTCCTCAGACCTGAACCAAAGGTTTGTTGCCATGCTTTGCAAAGTAATGGTTTAATTTACTTTGAATAATTATATGTTTGCAATCCTGTATACCTGTATAGAATTCCTTTAAAAAATAGAATAGAATAGAATAGAATAGAATTCTTTATTGGCCAAGTGTGATTGGACACACAAGGAATTTGTGTGTCCAATCTAGTTGTCACCAATTTAAAAATTGGTCAATTAGATTAAAAAATCTAGTTGTCACCAAGAGGAAATAAAAGAAAGTTTAGACATCATATGCTTAATCACCATAGCCGATTCTTGTACACCTGATAGCAACTGGGATGAAATTTTACCTTAAGATAAATTATTTGGATAAGTAGAAAACCAATAACCTAAGTCTATGATTTCTGAGGTGGTAAAGTTTACCGAGACTATCATGGGATATGCAACTATTTGGACTGAGACATGGCTAATTGTCTGGGAATAACTACCGGTAGGTTCTAGTATGCTGTACACATGCTGAGTAATAGTTTGAGGTAATTGAAATGCAGGTAGTCCTTGACCATAATTGAGCCCAACATTTTGGTTGTTAAGCCAGACATTTGTTAACTGGGTTTTACCTCATTTTTCAACATTTCTTACCACAGTTGTTAAGAGAAGGTTGTTAAGTTAGTAACCCAGTTGCTAACTGAAGCTGGCTTCCCCATTGACTTTGCTTGTCAGACGATCACAAAAGGGATCACATGACCCCGGGATACAACACCATCATAAGTCTCAACCGGTTGCCAAGCATCTGAATTTTGATCACATGATCATGGGGATTCTGCAAAAGTTGTAACTATGAAAAGCAGCATATGTCACTTTATTCAATTCTGTTGTAACTTTGAACAGTCCCTAAAGGAACTGTTGTAAATCAATGACTACCTGTAGTAAGTCTCATCCTGTTTCTTCAGAGATCCCATCACTCAGATCGGCTCTGCTTCTTTAGTATGGAGTATGGTCTCGAAGAAGGTATTCAATGGTTGTTAAACACCAACTTAGTTCTGACAGGGAACAAGGAATAAGGAAGATAATGATCCAGAAATCAACAATTGGGATTTATTTAACCAAAAGACAGATGAGAAGAAAAAGAAAAGCAATTCAAATGCAAATATGCAGTTAAGGCAACTCTTTTTTTTTTAAAGGAATAAGGTTCAATAATTTTAGGCATCCACAAATATGCAATCTAAGTCTCTCCAAGTTACTTCTTCTAAATTACCACTCCTGAATTGTTCAGGTCTCAGTCTTCTCATTCCCTGACTGTATGGAAACAGGATGCTACCATTCTGACCTTAATATATGACTCGGCCATGTTTGTAAACATGCTTATCAGCATATCTGTTTTTAACGAACTTGGCAGTACAGTCTTATAGATCTCCTTGAATTCAATAATTTTGGTTCCAGTAGATATCATATTGAAGTTAATTATTTTGTCATGCAAATACTTGGTCAAAATATATAACATATATCTCAGGGATTTTCTGCTTCCAATCTTTGGTTATTTTTTTAACGCTTCCCAATAAATGAATGTCTTAGATATGAGCCTGTATTTCAGAAATATTTTTCACCTTCGTATTCTACTACAGTTATATTGGGTTTCATTGATTGGTTTGTCAGAATGCCTCGAAGCCAGCCAAGAAAGAATGTGCATTTGAAATGGCAAGTGACTGATATGAATGACAAATTCTTACTCCACCAAGCCACTTCTACCAACTGAACTACCAAACGTTTTTGGTAAATTCTCTAAGAATGTATTTCTTCTTTCTTTACACATAAACAGTCCTTGCTGAAATAAGTATAGGGATACATACAAAGCAGTGGTGGGTTGCTACCGGTTTGGACAGGTTTGCTAGAACCAGTAGCAGAAACTTACCCCCACTCACCAAACCAGCAGTGACGGCTGGCTAGCCACGCCCTCGAACTGGTCCTCTGGCTGGAAATCGGTCCTCCGGGACAAAATTGCCTTGAAAAGAACTCTCTGTGCATGCGCAAAGCCTCCTGTGCATGTGCGGAGGGATTTTACCGGGATGCGACGAGGGCAAAACACATACTTCCGATGTAACCCAAACTGGTAGGGACAGTAAGAGGAACCCACTTTTGCTTTTATACAAAGCATAAAAATGTCCATCCCCACCACAGCGATCTTTGCATGACCAACATAAAAATGTGATCCTCCCCATAATATAAAACTATTATTACTTTAAAGGTCAATACGTCAGACCTCTGGATGCTGGTTAAAATTAAGCAAGCATTTTGAACGTTCTATTTTAAATCAAGATAAACTTTCTTTTTAAAAAAAATAATAATCCTGGATTGGGTAAAGCATTACAAAATGATGGGAGGCCTACTTCTGTTATTGGTGGTTGTGATTCAGAATGGAACTAGTTGTTACAAGGGGAAGTTTGCAAAGCGGATCAAATTGGTGGTAGGACATTTTAGTGCCTGAGAAAATACTATCAAAATGATATGTATGTGAGACTGTTATTCTCAGCAACAACTCATTCATAAAGCCTTTCAAGGTTTATTTATTCAATTGATATGGCTACCCATCTCAATCCTGTGATCCTGGGCAAAAAAATTAAAAAGTACAGAAACAATCAAAAAACAATACTCAGAGAAATCATTTAACACCCTAAAAATAAAATTGTTCAAACCATATTCATTTATTTATGCTTTTTTTTTAACCCTGATCCTTTATATCACTATATGCATGCAATGGTTAAAAATATGCACAAACTTTTCAAATTCAAGTAGTATAGCTTATTAGAGCTGAATGCCATGAATACACTGTCATCGGGCCTTGAATATCCTTATAGCCAGTGGTTGGATTCAGCCAGTTCACACCTATTCGGAAACCGGTTGTTAACTTTCTAAGCAGTTCAGAGAACTGGAAGAAATCTTATTTTGTTTTTTTTCCACTTTACAGGGCTAATCCTGTAAGAACGGCAGGAAGGAAACATTCTGGTGTTGTTTCTAGCCTAATCTTTATTGCCCTGTTTACAGAAACTGCCTCTCTGGTTA
>JANHFT010003218.1:65929-77095 GCA_032467955.1 Pseudoxenodon macrops | reverse complement strand
GAACGATGAGAAGATTAATAGTAGTGCAGACTTAGTAAATAGTTTGACAGTGTTGAGGGAATTATTTGTTTAGCAGATGGCAGAGAAAAAAACTGTTCTTGTGTCTAGTTGTTCTGTGTGCAGTGCTCTACTGCATCTTTCTAGCCATTTGCAAAAGCAGATAATAAAGAAGGAATCCAAACAGTTGCTAAGGAGGAGCTATAAGCTTCCTGGTCACCATTCCCTTTAAAATTCAAGAAATAATATTTATTGAGAGATTCCTGTGGAGAACTAGCTCTCTACAAGAGCCGTAGTACTGTGGAATCAGAGTCTAACATTACTCCAATTTGAGATAAACTGGTGCAGAACCAGAAAATAAAAGTGAGCTCTTAAACAGAGTGAATATTAACGGTGGTCACACAGTGAATCGCTTCAAAGACTCTGGAAGGATGTAATTATTTTTTTGCAGCCTATCCTTTCTTTTGCTTAAAAAGGTACACTTACAGCATGTCTTATCTGTTTGTAGGAACATACACACTATATCTTTCTTTTCTGTACTCTCATTGTACTATTAAAAAACAACTCTCAATATCATTTTTGAGGGGCATTACTAATATTAGATGCATCCCATTTTTATAAGCACATTTTTGTGCAGTACTAAGGAGAAGCTCCACGCAGAGACAAAATTGGCCCAAACTGCAGACATATAATTACTTGTCTTCTCTAACAAGTCCTTTAGAAGGAAAGCGATTAGTACTGAAAAAGGAAATACAATCCATTTTAGTGCTTTGCTTCTATATAATTTCCAGACGTGCCCCAAAATGACTAAGCTGATTTAATAAAGTAACAATTCCTGGGCTTAGTCTATGTCTTGGTCTGAAGTAATCCACTTCTTGCTGTGTTTTTCCTCTTTTCCTCCACCTTGGGGGGTAGGGAGCGAAAGAGAAACAGATTACTGTAAATTTTGGCAGGGAATTCAATTTGCATCATTTTGTTAGAAGTCACATGGGTGAGATTCCTTCCTGTTTATGATAGATTGGAAATGCTTTCCAGATGCTTTTAATTACTCTTTAAAAGCAAGCTGATCCTTAAGGAAATTTCCTTTATTGTGTTTTTTTTCCCGAACAGCAAAAATAAAAAGCCAATAAATTAAGATGCGTGCAGCTACGTAATCAAAGAGCCCAGTTGAACTATTTGAATTTCCTTACACAATACGGTCAGGCACTTACAAAGACAACCAGACTGTTCATAGACAAAACGAGCTGAAGGGAAATATACTTTCAGTTCCTGTTTCCAACTGAGATCATCACCAGTCCCAGCCCCAAGCACATTGCTATTGGTCTAGGCAGCGTAAACTACTTACATAAACATAAACACCTCTTTTCAAGTGTATTATTAAAGTTGAAAGCAGCAGCTAGTTGACAGTGTGCTTTCTAAAGTTTGGAGACAGGAGCTGAAAGAGAAAAAGACATGACGTTGCACTGTGGCTTCGTAGTGTTGATACTGAGCAATGCAAAAGGGTTTCCTGTTGAAATTGTACCCGGCTTGCTCGGCTAAGAGCTGAAAGGACGTCCGATGATTTCCCAAGGCCATACAAGTTGAGACAAGACTGTGAGCATAATAAAGACATTTACCAGCAGTGAAAGAATTTGGCAATGGACAATGAATATGAATCTTTTAAAATGTACTCTGACTCAACCCCTTTAATCAACATAGGTAAGTATCTCTTCTTTGTAATCAAGGCACAAAACTGCCTCCGTCCTGTGCCCGGATGCATTTGGGAAGAGGAGAGAAAGGTAGAATGCAAGGGAGGTGATAGTTGCATGCATGGTGTTTCTTGAAGTATATTCCTCCAAATCACCCACAGACACACATGCAGGTATGCAACACTTTAAAATCCTATTAGCAAAATGTGGCTCTAATAAAGTGTAGTCACTCTGAAGTAAAACCCATTCAGGGAAGTCCATATCTCATTGCAAGGCCTAAGATACAAATACGAGATTAAAATGATCTTTATATGCTCGCTCTTAGGAAGATTAAAAAGAAAAACTTTTGATAATTTTGTTGGAAGAAATATCCATCTGGGTTCAGCTGCTTGGAAAGATGGTTTAATGGTGGACAGCAGGACCTGCTGGGGAAAAGGCAATCACATGTTTAAAGATGTTGAAGACCACCAGAAAAAGCAGATTACTGGGAGTGCCTGAGTTTTATGCCCTCTGTTGGGCTCCACCCCAGACCTTCCTGTACCTGTGTAAGAAATGCACCAATTGGTTGTCAGACTCCCAGGGGGTGGGGGTCTTAGCTAACTTTGTAGGCAGGTCTGGTTGAATGTTGATGTAATCTCCCTAGGTACCATGAGTTGTGTTACTAATCCTACCTTTGTTGAATCTTGACTAAGGACATTTGCATATGAATAAACCTAGCCATCTCTTTATCTCTTAAGTGCAGGACATCTGCTATGGAGGAAGGTGGGGGATATTAAGAACGAGTATTTTAAATAATTTGAAATTAAAAAGCAAGTTGCTCATGCATTTTTGTTCAGTTGCTATTTAAGTCACAGTGTCACTCACCACCATCTGCATAATGCTCTCTATCTTTTCTTTCTTCCCGTCCACTAGGTATTTGAAATGAATACAAATTAGTGTCAGCAATTCTGGGTTTATTGATACTGCAGTCAATCTGCCTAAATTTAAGGCATGTTAAGACTATTTTGAAATAATAGAAAATATCTGTAGCTCAGGTTTTAGATTTTGGCAGTGGTTTGCTCTCCAAGCTTGTTTCAATTTAGTTTCTGAACATTTCATTACCAGATTTAGTAACATTATCTGCAATTTTTTCTTATCCTATCTATGTTTTATGTGCCAGTATGGTCACTCATATGATTGGTTGTTCATTTGGAGCTATATTTAAATTCTGAACAGCTGATTGGTTCTCTTGTTGATTGGTCATTCGAATGGTCTGGTTTCTTACATATTAAGACTATGTTGGTCATGGTGACTGAGAATCCTCCAACCCATCTGAGGTTTTTAAGTTAGAGATGACTGCATTATAATTATCAATAGACAGTCAAGTATTTATCAGGTTTATCAGCTGCAATTGTTCCTGGAAGGGATAGTCTTCCCATAGAAATCAATGCACTGGGGTAGCCTTCAGGTTGTACTAATCTGCATGCAGTCTATACAGGGTGCCTTTGGAAATTATCCAAAAGATGTAGTCCGTGCAAAGTACTATTGCTATATTACTCCATATAGTGCTTACACCTATTGTCACTGACTGCTATATGCAACTGAGCAAAACTCACTATATTTGAACTAGCATATAAAGATTTAGATTAAGATACTTTAAAGATTCCCTTAGCCAGAATGTACTTGTCTAATCATGAAGTCTGAGCAAATATGGCCTCTTAATGGTGCTACATTTCTCAGAAATTGGCAGAGTAGCAACCCGAGAGAAGATGCTCCTGATTATGGAATGTCTTTTCTATTTAGCCAGGTTGGCAACAGATTTTATTAGCTTTCAATCTCAGTGAAAGATTTACCTGTTCATTCAGACTTTCAGCCACATTTTCGCTTCTGTGTCATTTATGGTGCTGCTGCAGTTGTTCCATCCTACTTTATAGTTCAAAATTTGTAATTGTATTGGGATTTGCTTTCTGACTGCTTTTCATAAAAAAATGGACTAAAATCACATAAATAAGCCAAGAAAAATTTGTGACTGTATTTGTGGTATCAAAATAGGACAGATGATGGATATTACCCCAGTTCCTCCCATTTTTAGTATTAGGTAAAGAAGTAAAGCTGAAGATAATGTCACACTGTAGTTGGATTCATATATTACTTTGAGCCTAGGCTGATATGTCAACATTGTCCCTGGAGTTTGTAAAGCATTAATTAGTTATTTATTTTATTAATAATACAATGCATAGATCTCAACTACTAGCATATGCATCATGTTGTATGATTTAACATTATGTGGGAACCAGGATATTTTAACTTGCTTCGCAAACCATGATTAAAATTGACAGAAGGTTAGTGCGATATCTGAATCTAGCAACTGAATTGATTCTCTAAGCTTATACAAGCCTTAGAGGAGAGATTATGCTTTTCTTCCAAACAGCTCATTAATAATGAGGGAGACTTTTTCCAAAAGCCTTCATGCATCTTGAATATAACAGCCTGAAAAGGGCAATAACAATGCCATGTTTATTCTTGCTTTTTGCCGCAGCTTGCTAGAAATTGCCCTTCACCTACATTCCCTCAAGAGCTACCTCTATTGATGCAAAAAAAAAAAAGTCTTGAAAAACCATGATAAAAATGCTTATTATGCAGAATGCTCTGGAATCAAGGTAACTTTGTCTGTGAAAAATATAACATCATCACCAAACACTGGGGTCAATGCTTAACAATTAAGGTTTGAATTCTTTCTGAAGGATAATATCTCTCCTGCTCTTTAAGGGGAAAGGGAGGGCATTTCTTAATAAATTCCAATCCCACCCTATATGTAAAAATTTACACTGTTATAAATGTATATATGTGAGCACATTACTTTAGCATCCACACAAACACCCTCCCCCAATAAATTTAAATGTACAGTTAGCTTTGATTAGGTGCCGTCAAGTTGGAATTGACCAAAGGTGGGTTTTGAATCTTCTTACTGCTGGTTCGCTCAGGGTCGCGCCTCGAGCGCACGCATGGCACTAAACAAAATTAGCTTCTGTGCATGCACAGAAGCAAAATCCAAAATGGCAGCGCCCATGGAGACATTAAAGGAACCAGCACCATGACATCATTGCGGAGTTACTATCTACTCTATAGAACCAGATAGAACCGGTAGGAACCCACCTCTGGAATTGACTCCTAGTAACCAGATAGATTTTCACCAGGATGTCTCCAACCTGACCCTTCAAGTCTTCCATAGTTTCACTGATCACCATAGTAATTAATTTCACCATCTTGCTACTAGCTGGCCTTTTATTTTTCTTTCTATTTTTTCCAGCGTTATAAACCTCTCCAGAGAGCTAGGTCTTTGCGTAATGTGCCCACCAATATGATCATTTGAGCTTGGTTATTTGTGTCTTGAGTGAGAACTCTAGATCTTGTTCTAAGGTCCAATCGTTTGTTTTCTTAGCTATCTGTGGTGTTCTTCAGAGTCTTCTCATACACCAGTTTCAATGCTGCCTAATGTAGATGAATACTTGCTTTGACTGGGCAATTAGGATGACTTTCATACCTTGGGTGGCTCTATTGGATGTACATGTTCTTGGTATACACTCCCACCATTCTTTGCTCATCTTTCTCAGGAACCCCACCTGCTACAGTGACACAGCTTTTCATGAAATTTATTTAGAAACAGTCAGGAAATTGAATAGAATAGAACAGAACAGAGCAGAGTAGAGTGAAGTAAAGAGCAGAGATTAGAATAGAATAGAATAGAATAGAATAGAATAGAATAGAATAGAATAGAATAGACCTTGGAGGTCTTCTAATCCAAACCACTGCTTAGGCAGGAAACGCTATACCAGTGATAGCGAACCTTTTCCTTCTTGTGTGCCAAAAAGGGCAGCGTGCGCGCGTGCTAGCATGCATACATGCCAGCACACAACCCTCCCCCACACACACACACCATTTGGGCCATTTTCTGCCCTCCAGAAGGTTCAGGAGGCTTCCCTGAAGCCCCCAGAGAGGAAAACGGCTCAACGGGACTTCCGTTTTGCCCATTGAGCTGTTTTTTTACCCTCCAAAGGCTTCAGGGAAGCATCCTAAAGCCTCTGGAGGGTAAAAAATGGTCCAACGGGCAAACCGGAAGTGACTTTGATTTGCCTGTTGGGCCGTCCCCCCCCCCCGGGGGACTTCAGGGAAGAGTCCTGAAGCCTCTGGAGGGTTAAAAGCAGCGAAACAGGCAAACCAGAAGTGACTTCGATTTGCCTATTGGGCCGTTTTTCACCCTCCAGGGGCTTCAGAAAAGCATTCTGAAGCTTCCAGAGCCTTCAGGGAAGAGTCCTGAAGCCTCTGGAGGGTTAAAAGCAGCGAAACAGGCAAACCAGAAGTGACTTCAATTTGCCTGTTGGGCTGTTTCTCACCCTCCGGGGGCTTCAGGAAAAACAGCCAAAAATCAAGTCCGAAAATCAGCTGACAGGGCAGTGCCTTGCATGCCCTCAGAAATGGCTCCGCGTGCCACCTGTGACACGCATGCCATAGGTTCAACATCACTGCACTATACCATTTCAGACAAATGGTTATCCAATCTCTTCTTTAAAACTTCCAATGTTGGAGCATTCACAACTTCTGAAGGCAAGTTGTTCCACTGGTTAATTGTTCTGTCAGGAAATTTATCCTTATTTCTAGGTTGCTTCTCTCCTTGATTAGTTTCTATCCATTGTTTCTTGTCCTACCCACAGGTGCTTTTGAGAATAGTTTGACTCCCTCTTCTTTGTGGCAACCCTGAGATATTGGAACACTGCTATAAAGTCACCCCTAGTCCTTCTTTTCATTAAGCTAGACATATCCAATTACAAGAACCATTCTTTATATGTTTTAGCCTCCCGTCCCCTAATTATCTTTGTTGCTGTTCTCTGCACTCTTTCTAGAGTCTTTCTAGAAAATTAATGGAACAACTATTTTGGCATCAAGTTTTTCAATTTTAAAGAGATTGCCAGTGCAAAATATTGTACAATGCACAATTGAAGAAATCTACAATTATTCAAGTCCACAAAACTTGGAATAGAAGCATCCATCCATCTATCCATCCTTTCGTTCGTTCGTTCATTTGTTTGTTCATCCAGTCCACTGCTTGACTCCCAATAACTCTAAGTTGCTCACAAAGTGAAAGAAGAGAAACACATGGATAGAATTCCATGATCCTGCAGAATGAGAAAGCATTTATGAACAAAATGTGAACTGATCTAAAATTGTTACTATCCTTATTTTGTTATATATGTATGTGTTATTTCATGATTATTTTTGAATATAATCAGAAATATGGCAACAATATTAATTTAAGTTACAAAAATTAATTACAAACTTTGTTAATTTATAAAGACCAGTAAATTGATTCTGAACTGTTCATAATAATGTTGAATGAAGCTAAAGCCATAAGTACCTGGTACAAACTATGATGATGCCAAAAATGTTTTTGCCATCGACACTTTCTAATGTTATTTGGGGGGGCATGACAATTCAGCAGTTAAGAAGCTGAACTTGTCAGCTGGAAAGCTGACTGCTTGGATTCGATACCTGAGCACTGCACAATGAGTTGAGCTCCATTACTTGCTCCAGCTTCTCCCTACCTAGCAGTTCAAAAGCATGTAAATGCGAGTAGATAAATAAGTACCACTTCGGTGGGAAGGTAACAGCATTTCATGCATCTCAGTGTATAGTATGACCATGGAAGGATCTTCGGACATCGCTGGCTCCCTCAGCTAAGAAACAGAGATGGAGCACCGCCTACTAGAGTCAGATACGACTGAATAGGGGGAAACTTTACCTTTTAATATTATTTTTTAAATCTCATACTAGGAAATACAGCAGAAAGCTGTAACAGAAAAGGACTTCCATGTGGTTGCTAAGAAATCAAAGGTCAAGCTCTTATCCATGGCCAGCAAGATAAAAGCTTGCAATAAAATGGATATCCAAAGGAGTCCTTCCTGCCTGTAAAACAGATAAATCCAGGATTTAAACTTATCTAAAGGTATCATTGGAACTGGGGCAGTCCTATACAGGGAAAGAAGAAGAAAAGCAACATTCTGAGGACAGTGGAAGAGGAAGCAGGCATTCATTGGTGATTCAAAGCCTTTTTTAGGCCTTTAAGTGTTCCTAAATAAAGAATAACTGCAGGTGTATTGATTTTCTTTCTACTGCTGAAACGAATTGTCCAATGCTTTCAGTGGGAGGGTGTGTGAATATTTTTGTGGCTCCCAGTGTAAATGCATAGGATGCACCCCTGCTTTTAAGCTTTCAGAAAAGTAATCAAGAAAGGTGGAACTTAAATCATATGAACAAATGAAGGATGGATGGGCAGAAAAATAGACAGACAGCAGGCAACCCAAACCCACATTCACTTCCCATTCCCATATAGCTATTGGCAAACTGTAGGGGAGGGGGAATCTTCCATCGCTGGTTTTCCATCTCCCATGCCCCTCCAAAACAATTTTGCCCCTGAGCAATATGCTTTGAAAAAATTCTCCTACATACTGTATAAGTTCATTAAAATGTAAAGACCATGCTAAAACAAGAACTCTATGATTGTGTTCTGAAAGCAAATGAAATTTTACTTTTTCTCATTGAACTGTGGATGTAACAGTTAGTGACATATTCCAGTTAAAGCTTTTACTGTTTATTGGCATGAGCAGCAATGATTACATTGGCTATCAACAAATACAGAACACATTGTTAGGTAGTATTATTGGCAATATAAATATAAACATTGCTGTACAAATCTGGGCAATCCAAACATGATCTTTTCCACAAAAATAATTTTCAAATGATATTCCACAGATTAGCAAGTGATAAACATATACATTAGTTGAAGTGTCAGCTTGAACCTACAATATAGGCCAAAGTCCAGCTGTGTGGTAAAGTTCTACCATTTTTGCACCAACAAAATTTCTCCAGGGAGAAAAATTTCTCAGGGCCAGGACTCATCATTAGCAGCAGCAATAAAAAGCTATTTTTGTTTCGCTTAGAATTTTGTGTTATTATTTTGCAATTTCTACAATGTATAAAGTTAGTGTCAGTCAAAGATAAGAAGAAAGATAGGCGGAGTGCTCTTTGAGCTTCATCGTTTGCTTGCAGACACATCTTTACCAAATTACACAATATCAGAGCTTGTGAGTGTGGGGTTTTCTCCCTGTTTATATACAGTAGCTTGCTTTGCCATAGCTTTATCAGAGATAAACCATATTTACACACCATTCAAAACAGACAATAAAAAACTAAGAAGGAAACAAAAGACCAGAACATAGCCGCTCCGGCAGACAACACCCAGATAAGAAAGGATTAATCCCAGACAAAAAATCAAGCAGAAAATAATACCTTAATGAAGGAAATACCAAAGTGAAAACATATTTTCTTTTATAAGAGGGTTAGGTATCCTTGTGAATAAAGAGAGAAACTTTAGAGAATGTTCTATAAATGTCTTTTGTGGTGAGGTGGAAAATACCAATCATCACAACTTAATAGATACCATAATTATCTTGGTTTGAACATATCTCTAAGAAAGAAAGTACAGTATATCTCTAAGACAAAAACAATTAGAGCAAACCATTTTGGTTTGAATTGAAGCAATCCCAAAAGAATTTAATCTATTGGTTTAAAAATGAAAACTACACAAAAATTATCTTCATTTACTTCTGATGTGTTAGTATTACATGTAGTTTAGTGCAAATATCACTTTGCTATGCCTTTGTTATTTGTTAAATTAGCTTGATAAGCTTTTCTTAGGAGTCCTTTAGGCCTTGAGTAAGTCATCTTGTTGAATTTATTGAGAACCTCCAGGCCACCAGTTACAAAATTGCCCTTATCACTCTTCTTGCTTAATGGTCATGTAGTGATGTATATTACCTTCACATTACAGAAATGTTTAACACTTAATTATGTTGTTATACATCATGGTTAATCCACTGTAGAGTAAAGCATTGCTTAACGATCAATTTTGAATTATTTAGGCTGGTATTAAGAAGGGTCATTCTGTTGCATATGAATACTATTTTCAAATTCTTGATAGGCACTTTGATGGGCAGATTGATTTGTACAAATTAATTTCAGGTAGTCCTTGACTTAGAAATGTAATCGGATCCCAAAGGTGCTTTTTCAAAAGGCAACCCGACTTTCTTTGTTTTTTCCTTGAAGACACTTTGCTTCTCATCCAAGAAGCTTCTTCAGGTCTGACCGAATGGTGGGAATGGGAGGATTTATATTCCTTGCATTCCCACCATTCAGTCAGAATTGAAGAACCTTCTTGGATGAGAAGTGAAATGTCTTCAAGGAAAAACAAAGAAAGTCCAGTGGCCTCTTGAAAAAGCACCTTTCGGACAACCATGACCTGGATGATTGAGAATTTCCATAAACAAATGTAATGGAGCTTGCCCATTAAAGTTATAAATTGTGATGTTTGTAAAGTGTGTCACCCTGTGATCAGACTTGTTTTTATTACCCTTTTTTCCAAAGGTCATTAAGTAATTTTTTTGTTTTTTGAGAACCATGATGGGATGTGCTTTTTTATAAGTGTTCGTTCTGGTCTTTTCTCACGTGATGTAGGAACTAAAACGTACTAAATTCTTTGGGCTCCATGGCCTGGTTTGTAAGAGTTTGGTGTACGTGTATAAAGAAGATGGCAGCAGTGAGTGCCAGTAAAAATAATGCGTATAATTTATGTAATAAATAGACCTCGCTCCATTTATGCCAGGCTGTCCTACTTGGGAGGTAATTGGTCTGGTGAAATACTTTACCATAAGTACAGTATACACTAAACTAATAATGATATGTTGATATACATAAAAAATGATCTAACTCGAACCTGAAGAAAGAGGAAATATGTAAATCTGTAAATTCGGACAGCTGTAAATCTGTAAATCCGGACAGCTGGATTACATGCAAAACACTTTTATCGCTTGGATGTTGAGACTCAAGATAAATAATGCTAAATAGATCTTAGACTGGGAAGCCTTGCTCTATTCTGCCTTTATTGATTACACATAGCATTTCCTACAAATTTTTGTATTTTCGGTATACTTTTATTCTAGAAAACGTCTCAGAAAGATAAAGAAATAAGATTAGTAGGAAGGGTAATTCTTCCCTGAAAGCTGAGTACTGGCTAGCCTAATCTTCCTACACTTGCATAGATATGCAGCAGTATAGACATTATTCTGTGTTTACAGATCAGGTGCACAGGGTGCAGAGTGAGCATATTCCACAATTGTGTAAGTGTAACAAAGCACAACGTAGCAAAGGAGCTGAGAAAAATTACAGAACTGTTTTCCTGTGGCTGCCTCAAGCAATGAAAACATTGCTGTAACACAATTTCCTGTCCTCATTTGGTATATCACCTTATTCTCCTCCCTACTTAAAATTTCATCCTTAACTCATGACTCAATCTCTTTCATTACCTTCACTACTGTTAGATCGCGCAGTGAATGAAGACTGGAGGCTCAGTGACAATCAGATCTCTTTATTAGTTTCAGCTCAAGATAAT